>QFDD01000358.1:0-51674 GCA_006871305.1 Vachellia collinsii | reverse complement strand
ATGCCACCTTTTACTTGGCCTCTTCTTGATTCCTTGACTTTGTATTGTCTTGGCAATTACCAATGCCTACATACAATGATAATGCACTACATACTATAAACTACTCAATCATCATGACACACAAAAACATATAATAATTGTTTCAATATTAATGTAAGAGTTGGTAACTTTGCTACCTTATACTTGGCCTTGCTTACTCTTATGCTTCTCTTGATTCTTTGGCTTTCTATGTCCTTAGCAATTATCAATGCCTACATACAATTATAATGCAACTCATTATAAACTACTCATTTGCATGCATTATAACATAGGAAACTAAATTTTCCCTTCCTTTTCTCTAAGTGGATCAAACTATAGGGTTTTATAACCCTTACTTTTCCACTTTCACTTATAGTGCTTCCAAATTCATTTTCTCATTTGTACTGTACACAATTTTTCATTTTAAATCATTGGAATCATCAAAATCTAGCTCCTTCCTCTTGTACTGTTTTTGACCAAATTCCTCATGGAAGAGGAAAAATTGATTTTTCAACATTTCTTTCCATAAGCTTCCATAATCTCATTTCTAATCATCTCTTTACCCGTGATTTAACCCTAAACCATTCTCTTACATATTTGTTAAATTTGGGCAGCATCACCCCTTAGGCTTCTTGCTTCCCAAAATTATAACAACACAACAAGAACCTCAAATAGAGCCATCACCATCAACAATAACATCAATAAAGCTTGATTCAACAACATCCTGAATATCCATCAGGAACCTTAATTTTCCTCAACGTTGATAGGAATATATCCTTATTTGACTTTGTTAACGTAAATTTTGCTAGATGAAACCTGTCATTATCTTCTGGCCAAGCACCTTGAGGAATTCCCATGGACCATAAATCCTTCTAGCTTGAAGATGATCTTTGGACTTCCAAGGTTAATTCAGCAATGTGTAAAGAACATTATCACACACAATCTTTTTGACGTGCATCACATTAAGACTATGACATAACATATTAGACTTTCAATAAGGAAGAGTGAAAAATATACTCCTCTTACGACATTGTTGAACTGCCTCAACATCCGAAGTGCTACGAGATCTTCATGCGGCTCAATCTGCATCATCCTTCTTCCCAAACTCAATATAAACATCATTTAGATGACTAAGAATATCAGAACCACTTAAATTGATAGGAGGTCCTCTTCTTTCTTGTTTTCCATTGTAATGATTCCTCTGCAATCTAAATTTATGCTTCCCATCAAGGAATCGATGATGACCTATGAAGCACCACTTCCAACTGCATGGGAGGCGCAATGAGTTTGCATTAAAGTTACACATGGGATAAGCCAGTCCAGTATGCACATTCCACCGAAATAATGTTCCAAGGCCTGGGAAGTCACTTATCATCCATATCAAAGCCGCACACAATTTGAATGGTGTCTTATCATATGCATTGTATGTCTCAATCCCATCAACCCATAATTTGACCAACTCTTTTATCAGAGGTTGGAAGTAGACATCAAGAACATTGCTCGGTGCTTTCTTTCCAAGGATGATCATAAACAAAATGAATGAGTTTTGCTTCATACACATCCATGAAGGCAAGTTGTAAGGAAGTAATACCACCGGCCAAATACTGTAACTGGTGCTAAGGTTACCAAATGGATTGAATCCATCAGTTGGTAGAGCAAGACGTATGTTTCTAGGATCCACCACAAAATCTAGAAATTCTTTGTCAAACACATTCAAGGCCTTAGAATCCCTCGGATGCCTTAACTTTCCATCCAGATTCATTTCAACAGCATGTCATCTTATGTGCTCTGCCACATTGGACGAGAAATACAATCTTTGCAATCTTGGCTTCAAAGGGAAATATCTCATAATCTTCTCAGGTTTCTTCTTTTTTTCATTCCCTTCCCTTCTGGCTTGTATCTTGAAGTGTTGCACCACTTGGAAATTTCTTTGCTCGCATCCTCTCCCCAATAAAGCATGCAATCATTTGGGCATGCATGAATTTTTTCATAATTCAAACCCATTTTGTTCATAATCTTCTTTGCATCAAGTAGGGATCGCTGCATGAGGGAATGCATCAACTAATATTTCTAATATCATCAACATTCCCTTATTAGAGATACCACATAAACACTTAATGTGTTACAATTTAATTAAAAGGATAATTTTGAGCACCATACACACCCAGGATATAAAGCTTTGTCGGTTTCAACTTTAAGTTCAAAACAACTACTAGCTTCCTCGTTCCTCATGTATTAAGGTTCTGGACCTTGCAATTCATTTAGGATTACATCGTCATGAACCACAAAAGCATTAGGAACTGCATCATTGATGGGATCCCCATGGTATTCTTGCACTCTTATTTCTGAGATTTCAGGACTATATTCTCCCACCACATCATCAATTTCTCCATGATATACCTAGTATTTATAACTTTGAGGGAATGACTTAACTATTAAGTGCACCCTAACAATATCTTTAACATGCATTTTTTTTAAATTACATTTAGGATAAGGACAAGAAATCTTACCGTTAAGCTTGACACGTTTGTCAATAAAATCTAGAAAATTGTTCAATTCGGCCAAATATTGAGGGGACATACGAGGGCACTTGATCCATGACTTATCCATTGGAAGTACTTCAAAGATTGTAATAGCATTGACAATAAGAAGTGTGATCAGAGAAAGAAGTGAGAATGTTGAAGTTATGGGTGGGAGAAGTCTTAAATTGAAATTGTTCAACGGTCGAAAATTAGTAGTAGTTACAAAACTGCTATCGAAACTGTTACAAATTCATGACCGTTGTGATTACTACCAATTCCATACCGCTACCTTAACCACCACAAAATTTGAGGACCGTTGGATTTTGGAACCGCTACAAATTTTTAAATTCAAATTTCTTCACACGTACAATTGAATTTCAAATTAACCACTGCAATTTTCCTCAAGTTTTGTAGCGGTTCAGAAATACTACTAAAAACCAAATAGATTTTTTAAATATATAAATAAATTTATAAATTAGAAAATAAATATATTATAATTATAAATCACAGATAAATTAATTAATGCACATTCAATAAATAAGTAACAACCAAATTTCAAAATTATGATTCAAATAGAACGAATTAAAATCAAATTAATGTTCATACACATACAAATATTGTTCAACTAAAAATGTATTACATAAAAAAGAATGAAATCAAGTGTACGGATGATGGGGTCATCCTGATCCTTAGGATGGTCCTCTCTCCTAGAAGGCTGAGGGAGGCTGGGGGTTCGGCTGAGCTGTTGGAGGCATGTAGAAGCTCAGCATAGGAGGGAGCTGTGGAGGAATAACACTAGGATGGGCCACCTAAAATGTCATCTATAGTAGGGAATATGTGCCTACGTTTGCTCCTGACTCACTTGTATCTACGCCTAGACCTATGCCTGGATCTTAGCACGCAGTGATTCTCTGTCCACATCTGAATCGTTGTGCCTTATGGGTCCAGAAGTGGTCGCTTGGAATGCAATAGTAGAAGATGAAGTCCCTGCTTCATATCTACTATTCCTGAAGACAACAATCCTCATTGCCCTAAACCAAAAGCCTGGAAGTCATCTAGGGTACTGATCACGTCCTTCCATAGCTACCCTGAGTGAGGCAGTGGGTCTAACGCTGACCCTTTGGGCTCCTTGAGCTCAGCATCAGTTCACTGAATACGATCCTAAAATAAAAAAAACAATATTAAATACTATTGCAAAATACGATTAAATATTAACAAAATATTTAACTTACTACAATTTGTTAAGTATTGTTGGATAATGGAGTCCCGTCAAGCTTGTTGGTGGCCACATACATATCCCCGTTAGTGGCAATCTAACCCTCCTTCTATGCTGCCTCATTATAAATAAACAGAACGAAAAAATTTAGATATATAAAATAACAAACAAGTAATGTAAAGAAATTTCATTTTTACCATCTTAGCATAAGTATAGGAGAATGGCTTCGATCCTATAGTATGGTGGATCGTTTGATGGGCGTGACTTTCCACAGCTCACCTAGACATAGCCCTCATCTCCTGTGACCTCCTGTGCTGAACAAATTTTGCCGAGCTTTCGGGCTAGATCGGGTAAGGCACGTCTGCTTCCAACTCCAGCATAGTCCACATGCCATCCTTGTTCTTCAAATGGTACAAGCAATTTTTCCTGTTCTTCACCCTTCTCCCATCTTTGAGATGGAATAATCTTTGTGTTCATCCAGTACAACAAATTTATTCTACAACAATTAGCAAATAAAAGATAATCAGTATTTCATACAAAATAATCACTTGATTTAAAGAGATATATTAAAATCATACCTTTATTTTATTCTCCCAAACCGACTCCTTTAGCTCTTTACGGATCCTCTTCCATGTCTCAGTGTTGATATCAAACTAGCTGAAGTCACCCCTAGCAGTTGTACAGCTGACCACCTTTCCTGATCAGTTGCCATGTGAGCTCATTCCACAGCACCACTATCCTATGCCTAGCATTGAGCTGGGAAACATCTCTTAATGCCAACTTCCTCTTTTGCACCCGCCTTGTCGGATCTGCATATTTCATTCCATCATTACAAATTTAGTCTTTTTTGTAGTGATTCCTAATCAATTGCAATCAAGTCTATCCTTTTATTTAGTGAGTATTAGCACTAACTTTTTATTTTATAAATTCAAATTACATCTATATACTCACCTTAATAATTAATTAAGTAATTAATAGAGGGAGTTCCAAAGTTATGTGAAACGTTAATTACATAGTAGGACAAACATCTATTGATGTTGGAAAATGTAATACCTCACTTATCTCTACTTTCTTACCTATTAGAGACCTTAACTAGATCACATGAGAAAATTAGATATGCTAGAATTAGTTAACTTAGTGAATTTCAAAACACCCACCTAAGTTACTAATTATTAGGTAACTTGGAATTTTGGCCCAACTTTGAAAATTCACAGCTAATTCTAGAAAAATTTGAATCAAGTGATTTATGTTTCTAATGAAAGCTTGTTCAATCTCTTACAGGAAAAAATACTCCTTAGATCAAGGTAACGCTCAATCAAAGTTGGAAGGAGTTCGAAAAATCACTATTCATTTGGTCAAAATTTTGGAACTTCACCGCGGTCGACTCTAGACTTCACTATGGCGAACTTTTCAAACTTAAAAAAAATTCGCTCTCTAACCAAGTTTTCTATGGAAAATTTTATAGTTCGCTTTGGCGAACTTCTGAAGAACGTGAAAATTTCCTTCTTCAAGCACTTTCGCGGGGGAGAACGCTGTTGTTGTCATTTTTCTAGTTTTTCAGCTGAACTTGAAAAATGCATAACTTTTTACATACAAGTCCAAGTTAAGCAATCTATGGCACTTTAGAAAGCTTATAACAAGATCTACTTGCATGCAAAATTTCATGGCTTTTTGACTTCATTTGCTCATTTTAGCCATAAATGTCAAGAGTAAAGGTATTGGACCCTTAATTGGTGATTTTCATGTTCATTCTCTTTCTCTTAGGCATTGAACCAGTCGAGGCAAGTAGGTCAAGGGTTAATGGGTCAGATTGGGGTCAAACGGAGGTCAGATTGGCTATATTAAAATAATGACATTTTATTGACAGTATTAAAATATAATACTTTTAATAATGTTTAATTTCAAAATATTCATCTTTATCAGTTAAATCTTTTAGTCATTGTAATTAATAATTATTCATAGTAAAAAAATATCATTAAAATTCATTCATCATCTATAAAACATTAAGAATCAATCATAAAAAAACCATGTTTGTAGTAAAAAAAACAGGAAAGGAAGAAACACCATCTAATTCTTTCCTTTCTCACTAAATATTAATAAAAACAGTAAACAAAAAAAAAAGAGAAATTGCATTAAGGTCCTACACAAGAAAATTAATATCAGAAAGGTCTCAAAGGTTGCTACTGATAACACATTCACTTGTCAAGGATGCTCTTTTACTTGTTAATAAAACCCTTTTGAGACCTTTCTAATATTAATTTTTTTGCGTGGGACCTTAACGTAATTTTTCAAAAAAAAAAGAGCAAAGGAAGCATATAGATTAAAAAAAAGTAAAGGACACATATAAATGTTTTTTTTTTTGAAAAAAAAATTTATGACCTGGTCAACCCGTTTTTTGACAGGGTTGACCCGGACCCAGTCCCCGATCTACCATTGAACCGGACCAGACCATAGACTTGTTCGCCAGTTCACCGGTCGAACCGCCGATCTGGTCTGATTTTCCTTTCCTTGATAATACTTCTTTGTTGTTAAAAAATGAAAATTAAAGGTAGTTGTATACCTATATTTTAATTACAAATTCCCAAAGACTTTTAATATTAATGGTAAAATCCACGCTTCTTTAAATTATTGAGATATCAAGTTTTAATTCTTTTAGTCGACTTTCAACAATATTAAGGGTAGGTTCTAACAATTTCTCTTTTAATCCTAACTTCTAAATTGCTATTTTGTTCTGAATTTTTTGCAAAAAATTTGTTATGAAAGAGTTATACAGATTTTTTTTAATAAGGATTAATAGATTACTATTTTATTTTGAATTTTTTGCTTTTTAGTTATGAATTTTCTTGCTATTTTATTCAATTATTTATTTATTTTGTTATTTTTAATATATAAGAGAGGAACAAAGCGTATGAACAACTTCATAATTATTATGTTGAATAGGAATTGTCTTATGCGTCCGTACACTTCCAAAAAATAATAAATAAAAGGAATGCATCTAAAAAGCAGAAAAGGTTTTGTTAGACAAAAAAGAGTGAGAAAAGCGATCAAACCAAAAGGAGAGAGAAGCATACGTAGGTAAAATCACAAAATTCAAAAACTCAAATAAACCCTGCAGACCTTATAAGGGATTTGATAAAAGTGTGGACCAAAAGTAGGATTTGTGTATTTTGGCTGGATCTATTTAGAATTTTTCCCATTATCTATGATAGAGGATTTCACTTTCTAAAAGAAAAGCAACAGATGGTTGATATCAGATGCTATGTTGCACTGAGGGGTTGAATCAATGAGGCACAGTTGATTAAGTTCCTTTTGACGTTGAATGTCAACTGAGTTATTTCCATTTGTCAATAATCCTGAACTGTTGATCCAATATAGGGCTACTCTTAGACAAGCATAATTGAAATGAGAGCCTGGAGAGTGTAATCTTTTCCTTGAGAGTACTTGCAAAGGGACATCGTATAGGCAAACACAACATTCCTACAAAGAAGTTTTAAAAATTTTCCAGAGTTGAAAAAGATAACTTCTCAAATATTTCTTTGATGACTAGAAGCGGATGAGTTAATTTACCCTGATAGAGGGATAGATTTCTTTTTTGCCATATTGTACTAATTAACAGCACAATTCCTCTCAGAATTTCCTGTTGATTATGATCATAAAGATGGAGAAGTAATTTTTTAAGCCAGGAAGAGCTTATGTTGAGGTTTGAACATGGAGGGGATAACAAGAAGCTTGCAAACCAGATTGCCCTTGTGTATGGGCATGAAAAGAAGACGAGCTCCTAGAATATCAAAAGATGGGAGAGATGAATGGAGTATTTGCTAAATTGAAAGTAAGGATTTATATGACAGTGAGATGGACCAGAGAAATATCCAAAATGGATCAGAAGATTTACCATTGTTCAAAAGTGATGAGAGATAATATTTGAAGCCTGATTTAACTGAGTATTATCATGTTTAGTGACTTGACCAGATGATTCTATTTGGGAAAGAAAAGAAGAAAATGGGGAGTTTGAGAATCTATAGAGGAACATTAATAGGGTAAAGAGATAGAACAAGTAGCAGGTCATTCCATTTAATTGGATTCCAAGAGGAGGAGCGAGGTATGCATTAAAAGGTCAGCAATATACTTGGTGTTCCAATCAGAAGCTTGACCGTCTTGCATAGGCCACCACAATGGTTGAAGAGTGGGATTGACATAAGGAGCCCATTATAAAAGGATACTAGCATGCATATGCACCATTATTTAATTTTATTCTAATTACGATGGTAATGCATGAGTTAGTTTCGAGTTAATCAAATAGGATACCTGCATGTATGTTCCTTCAGACCGATCAGACCGATCGGAAACACAAACACGTCTCCCTTGTTTAGCACTTTGGTAAACAATCGATTGTCATCTTGATTAGATGTCACAAATCCGACTAAAAGAGTGCCTTCGATCACTACAAGGATCTCAGTGCCACGTGGATGGGTGTGGGGAGGGTTCAAACCCTTTGGCCCATAGTCAATGCGAGCAAGAGAGATGCCAAGAGTGTTCAATCCAGCCAACATGTTCACGTCGACAGCTGTGACATTGGAGCCATTAGGGTTTGATGTGTCTCTAGGTACGTCTAATCCTGATAAGAAGTCCTCAGCTTTCACAACCTTTGGATCCTTGCAAAATTTCCCGTTCACAAAAACTGCAAATTTAAAAGATTAAATTAGTTTGCTAAAAAAACAATAAATGAATCAAACTTTATAGATTTAGTGTAATTTGCTCTCTAAACCGTAACTTCAGAAGTTAAGTGCGTATGTATGTACCTCCTGGAGTAACTGAGTCATTGAGTGAGACGCAGAAATCTTGAAGAGGACTTGGGTCATATGCCTGCACAAGAGCAGAAGCAAAAGCCAAGAGGGTAACAACCAAGTACACAGCTTTCATTTTGTGTGTATAAATCTCTATCTCTATCTTTAATTACCTCTTTCTCTGCGTTTATGAGTTTATGAATGAACTTAAATGTAAGATTATAATGGCTATTTATTTAAGCAGAAGCCATTGATGTGGTCTTTAAGTTGCTCGCAGGAAGCAAATAAAGACTTGGTATTTCTTCACCTTTTCATTGGATGAGATTTGTGATCCTTTCCTTACCAACTACGTTAGTAATTCTTCACCTTTTCATTGGATGAGAGTTGTGACCCTTTCATTACCAACTACGTATTTGAATGGATCTTTTCCCATATATATGTACTATTTGATTAATTAATTTATTATGCCTTATTTTGACCTTTTCATAACGTCAGTCCTAAAACTTCTAATTGTTTTGAGTTTTTAGTTTTGACTTTGAGGTTTAGTGGCCAATCTATATGTTTAAGAAGGAACTCAAGAATTGGTCTTTGGTGCAATTTTCCATAGTACGTAGTTGTTGGCTGTAGTTTCCCAACGAACAGGGATTGGGGATTATTGATGTGGGACCATGTCGGCCATATCATTTTCTTCAAATAATAATAATACCGTTCAACTAATGGCGCTTTATTTTTGGGGAAGTAATGTAAAATCCTAACTAAAAGAATTAATATTAGCAATGTTTTATTAATAAGTTGAAAAACACAATTGACAAGTGAAGTAATTATTATTAAAAACATCTGAAGATCTTATTGATATTAACTTTTTTTATTTGGGACTCTACAATAATTTTTCTTCTATTGTTTTGTAATAAAAATTTACCTGCTAAACGTTAATTTCTAACATCCCACCAACTATTTTTTATTCTTTTTGATTTGGCAGAAAACCCAGAATCTATATTCTTGAAATGGGATGCTTGTGCTCAAACCCAGAAAGAAACAATACGAGGAAAAGTCTTGTTCCAAAAAAAAAAAATATTTGATTACGCGTCCACCTAATAACTAACTTTGACACGAGTAAGAACATATTAAAATATAAAATGAATATTTTTAACTTGGTGAATTATTAATATTGTTGGGAATATTTTACAACACTTTTGGAGCGTTGTACCATTAATACTGAGAGTAGTTTATTAGTGTGCGTGTGTGCGCGCTCGCGTGTAAACATACACGATATTTTGGTCTTATATTTACATAGTTTTTATATGTATTTATTACTCCAGAATATGATAAAACTTTATATGTATTTATTACTCCAGAATATGATAAAATTTAAATATTTTGTTGGACCATTATTAATAATTAAAATTTCACGTGGCAAAATGTGACTGAAAAACTTAATTTAATGGATATAAGTCGCATAATTTAAGTTTTGTCATTTATTAATTATTACTGTTTTATTTGGTAATTAGTTTTACTACGTGATCTTCTACTTAATTTTATTTGATTCTTTCTTTTTATTCCTTGTTTATTTGTTTTAAAATTTACACAAATTTATTAAATTGAGTAAATTGTGATTTATTCCTTCTCGTCAAATATAAAATTAAAATTTTATCTTGGATAGAACTGCAGACGATAAACTTTATTAGCTTAGTCAATGATCCAAATTAAAAATGTATAATTCTATACATTAATAGATTAACCGTTGAAACAATAAATGGGGACTTTGTAGCCCCTCTCCCATTAACACTAGCATTTTCCTTAAATTTTGTTAAACATGAGATTGAAAGTTTGAATTTTCTACAGAGAAAATACGTTAAAAGGATATAAGGGTATATGCAAAAGCTTCTTTGCCATACCATAGCCATTTTCTTTGTCATGATATAATACTGAAATATTCGAAACTAACAAGACGATCGGAAGCCTTCAGCCAAGCCCAACCACTAGAATCTAATCTATGAATGGTCATTCTTACAGAAAACTACACCAAAAAGTTCAATACCAAATAAATTAAGACTCAGTCCCAACTAAAACTTAAAATAATCAGAAATCCTATCCTCATGCATGTAGAAAATAGAAAGAAAAGGTCAAAATAAGGCAACTCAATAAAATAATAAATGAATGATATATGTTTGGGAAAAGACGCATGCATATATTTAGATGGAAAAGAAAGGCCAATTATCACCCAAAAAAAAGAAACAAAGAATGGATCGCTACTCCGATCCAGTAAATGTAGAGAAGTTCCAGGTGAAGAAATACTTAGTCTTTATTTGCTTACTGCAAGCAAATTAAAGACCACATCAATGGCTTCTCCTTAAAGATATCATTCGTAAACTCATAAACACAGAATTGAAATAGATATAGATCATACACACACACACGCGCACTCACTCACTCACAACATGAAAGCTTTGTACTTTGTTTTTAACCTCTGGCTTTTGCTTCTGCTCTTGTTCTCGCAGACGACCCCAATCCTCTTCAAGATTGTGAATTTAACTTAGGTATGGATTATATTTTCTAAGCTGGGAAACATACAATACATTATGAATTTAACTTAGGTTTGGGGGGTAAGGCCAAACAGTAAGCTATTGGTTCGTGATAGAACCCAATATTTATATGGTTTTCTTAAGTGTTTTATGGTGTTTTGTAACACCTTTATCCTCATTTTGCATGCATTTATACTATTATTGATTATATTGATTCATGCATTGCATTATGCTTATTTAAGGGTAAAAATAGGTCATTTATGTCATCCAAACTATGAATGCCTTGATCTTTAATTCATTTAACTTTTACAAAGTTCTTTACCTTTATTTTTAGGCATTTGGAGGAGATTTGAAGACTCAGTATGGAGCATTGAAGGAGCCACAAGTTCATCAAGAGCTACAAATAAGCGAAGAAGCCCTCTGCCACTATAAGGTCACGACCTAAATTCTCAAGTCGCGACTTGGATTTATTTTTCAGAAGATGTGCATTTTACCATATGTCACACCTCACCCTACCAGGTTGCGACTTGACCCAGGTCGCAGCTTGATTGTTCCCAGGCCGCGACCTCACCCTACCAGGTCGTGACCTTAGCACTTATTATTGAAGCTACGCATTTTGAATTATGCCATCCCTCTGCTACATATAAGGGAGGCAGCCACCACAAAGATAGACATCTTCGACTCTGCAGATTTGCAGAGTAGAGCCCCCAGCACTGCTCTCCCAGCCTTGCAACTTCCCCATCTATTCCCTCTTCCATTTTCTTCATTTCGTAACCATGTGCTGCATCTCCAACCCATTAAAACCAGTTCCACTACCTTCTTCTCCATATTTTCCACTCCATTTTTAGTTTCTCTCATGGCAGAAAATATATCTAGTGATAGCTGTGTTTTGGAAGCAATGAGAGGCTAAAATTCTTAGTCTCTTGGTGAAGGAAAACAAAGCTTGAGTTCATGGGCTCATTAGGGGAGGTTTCTTAGTCTTAATCTATGTTTGAACTTGTGTTGGTTATTTCTAGATTTAGGAATTTCTACTACCATGTAAACCAAGATTACAGATTTGTGATTTTGTGATTAGGCTATGTATTTGGATTGGATGATGTGTTTATGTTGAATTACATATATGCATTGCAGTTGTGATTAGTCCATTGTGTTCAATTAATTGTTAATGATTGTTGATAGTTAATATGTGTGCTTAGATTCTTTGGTTGTTGATTTACAATCATTGGAACATTTGCATCATTCATTTAATTACACTCTAAGTGGTTTTAAGCAATGTTTTAAGAGGTGGTAATTAACTTGGATCCAAGTGATTTTTCATTAATGAAAGCATTGTACCTAAGTGATTGCCTGGGGATTTTATTTAGACTTATAG
Organism: Vachellia collinsii; assembly: GCA_006871305.1. Lineage (NCBI taxonomy): Eukaryota > Viridiplantae > Streptophyta > Magnoliopsida > Fabales > Fabaceae > Vachellia > Vachellia collinsii. The sequence goes on along the minus strand of QFDD01000358.1, from coordinate 39,240 downwards.
AGTTATAAACTTCCATATTATTTTGAGAGCGATGACAGTCGAGTCCCCATCACCAAGGGCCTATCTCTTCATATCTTTGATTTAATTCAACCATTCCATTGTTAAAACAAAATACCAAAAAGATTTGCTTCTTGCATTGTTTTGTTATTGCACCATAGTTTCCATAGACGAAAACCCCCTTTTCATACCCAAGTTCAACATATTTTTGATAACCAATTTAGGCTAGGATAACCAATAAACCGCTCCTCGAGAAGAACAATTGGTTGCCCACTATACTACATTATTTTAGTGCAATCATTTTGTATCGAACCATACGGCGACAAAACCGTGTTCGATCAGTTCGTCTTTAGAAAGGATTTGAAATGGTCCTCTGATTGAGCTTCTTTACCTTCATAGACTAACCATTTCTTGTTGAGGGAGACCTTCTCATGAATACTTAATGCCTAACTTCAAACTTTGATGGTCATCTTTTTCATCGGCAAAACAAATGACACTAGTTAACCCAAAGAACCAATTGCTTGGCTCCCCAGCAACGGCGCCATTTTGATTCACTCTTTGTCTTTTAAAATTCCTTAGTTGTTGAATCAAAAGAAATATTTATCCAAGGATTGTACTATAGGGTGCAACCCTGGGTTGTTCACTTACCCGAAGCCTTTTATAGATGCTCTAAGGTAACTATGGGTCGTAAAATGCAAAGCTGAATTTAGATAGGGGGTTTTGGTTTTCAAACATGGTTGCAACTAAAAGAAAATATACAAATGTACTGATTTTTTTGGATTTGTGGGAATAGGTAATGCAATAAAGTTGATAGATGTCCAAATACGATAAAGTTCCTCTTCAAAATGGGCTTAAGCAATCATAGTTCAAAATGATTAGGTAGAGTACAAATTCACTAAGTTTCTTGTTGAAAAACCTTAACAACTTGTTGAGTCTACGATTTCATGCAATGAACTCCATTTCATGAAATCCCTTTGAAAATACTTAGTGTGTGTAGTGTGAATGATCAGTGCAAAGATCCAATGCAAGCAACATCAAAGAGAAGAACAAAGCTTGCAATGGTAAACATATGAGACTTCATATATTAAAAGTGCACTACAAGAACCACTCCAACTACACTTAAAGGAAATCCGAATGATTACAACTAAGAAATTAGGATTGAATTTAATCATAATTTCTAGCTAAGAAATTAATGAAAATGTAATGAGAATTAGGATTGAACTACTACTCCCCTTTTTTCTCTTGGAACTCAAGCCTTCGTCCATCTTCAAGAGGAAAGGAGAAGCTTAGCCACTTATGGATGTATGCAGCAGCTTAACTTGACATGTCTCTGGACTCCCCATTGGATGGTGACAGTGGAAATAGATGGCATTAGGGTTTGATGATAGTAGAGATGAGAGAAGAGAGGGTGTGTGTGTATTCTGGAGTCTAGGTAACAAGTGGTGCACCCAAGTAACGAATTTTACCCTAAATAGGGTTACCTCTCGATTTTGGGTCCCTCAGGTTGGTTTGAATGAGTGGGTTGGTTAATTTTCCAAATGAGGGTTGGGTTAGTCATGCTGATACAAAGGTTTTGTAATGGCGAACTAGCACAGAGATGTCCATCAGTTCATTCTTAAAGTTTGCCACGGCAAACTGTGGCCAAGAGGGCTTGGCGGAGTATGTTCCTTCACTACAGCAAACTAAGAGCTTCACTTCCGGCTCCCACTAGAGTACTTTGCAATGAACAACAATAGCTTAAAGTATAGATTGCCAAATATTACTTCGAATAGAGTTAGTAATTAATCAAAGGGAATTCTTCCTTATACTGGCCTAATTAAAGCATATAATCTAACATACAATTAAGCACAATTATGACCAAAATTGAGTCGAGAAGTTTGCTAAATACCCTAAAGATTGCATGGAAATTCAATAATAAAAAGAGCTCAACCAAATTCCCCCACACCTAGACCTTTGTACTCCTGGAAAAAGTTTAGGAAACAACATTCAATGTTAAGCTAGTGCAACCAAAATCACCATCCATGCTTACAAATAGGTCATGCTGGCTAGCACACCTTCTCATAATTCAACTGAAATAATAAAAAGATTGCTGACAAGATAATTACTGCAACAAGTTAAATCAAGAGATTGAATAGAAGAGATCTCACTCAAGGGTATGTGTTTAAGATCTCTTACTCACTTGTCTTGGGATAATTTCACTCTTGTTTGCTTAGCTCATTGCTTACCATAGGCTTGTAAAATTCTACCTCTCCACCACAAGAACTACTGAATGTAAATTAAGAGGACTTAGGGCTTGTAATGGATGGAAGAGGTCACATTCAACTGATGGAATTAAAGAAAGAAACTTGAGTACTCAAGCCTTGCAGTTAGGTTCTTTATCATAACAAAATTCCAATTGAAAAGGATACGAATAATAATCCCCTTCTCTTTTTTTTAAGAATATTTGCATATGGCACTACTTCTAATCCTTTTCTCGCATTTATTCACACACACATATATATTAATAAAATCCACAATCAATCAATTAAGGTTAATCAAGAGGATGCTACCATATTATCACTCAAGTACTCAAGGAAGGATGGCTCAAAAGGATGGCAATGGTAAAGTATTTTCGAGCTTGTGTTTAGTTTGAGGATTTCAAAATGAATGCCTCAATCATTTTCACAAATTGCAAGTTCATCAAGCCTCGATTAAGAACTAAAAAAAGTTCTAGAGTGAAAATATTCTAAGCAGACTCACACACTTAAATGAATTAAGGCCCAAAAATCCTCATGACAAGGTAAATATCTCAAACAATCAATCTCAAGGTTTAAAAACTTGCAATGGAATCGTTATAGCACACCCTTATTTACTAAACACTTGAAAACCTAGAAAATGCAGCTAGCCACAATATCACTTCATGTAAGACATGTGTGGTTTTCTGAAGCACATGAGAATGATCAAAATTATATACCAACTGTCCAGATGCAATCAAAGTTCAAAATAGTAGAGTTTGAAATTGGGGCTCATGAAATTACTAAGGTAAAATTATATATATATCTCTCTACTTTTTTTTAAATGACCCTATTGCCGTGGTGAAAAAAGAAGGAGGTCGCGGTAATCTACACCTGAGAAAATGGGTTCGTAGTCAAGCATAACTTTGCCGTGGTGAAACCATAAGTTGGCTATGGCAAACTATAGCTGAGAGGCATAAATAAGAGATCTTCAGGACTTCACCGAGGTGAAACAAGAACTTAGCCGCAGTGAAGGTGGTTAGAAAGAGCAATTTCACCAACAATTTTAGTCTTTCATAAAAGTATAAGTAGACTTCCCTGTACTTCCAAGGTATTGAAGATTGGACTTCCTAGCATAAACCCCCCCTCACACTTAAGCATAACATTGTCCTCAATGAAAAGAAAACATAGGGGGGACCAAGGAATAAACAAACTAAAGATTGAAACATAAGTTGATATGAAAGTTCATGAATAGCAATAGGCAATAGGAGTATTCACAAAGATATCCATCACACACAAGAAAAAAACACAAAAGGGGAAAACAAAGGAAAAACATAGAAAACTAAAGTTGCATACTGGTATCCTCCTCATCTCCGCCCTCATCAAGTCCTATTGAGTATGGCCCAGCACCAGATGTCCCTTCCCTGTGCGGTAAATCATCATCTTCAGGGGGTAGCTGGAAATATAAGTGTTCAGTAATCAGGGCATCTATCTTACGCCTGTGCCTCTGGTCAAACTAAAGTTGCTGGAGCATAGTGAGCAAAAACTGCTGGAATTCTATAGAAAGGGATTCCAAAGTGACCTGCCAGAGTATAGCCTATGGAGAGTGTACCTGAGGGGTTGAGGGGGGTGCAGCAATATCCAGGATAGGGGGAGGTGGTTGGGGCATGGTAGTGGGCTTCAAGCGCTTGTATTTGAAGGGGACAGATGGTTCGAAGTAAGGGTCATCAGGAAGTTGGGGAACATTAGTAGCAATGAAAAGCTTAGAGATGAGGTGGGAAAAAATGATGGTGTTGGACAATTTAGGGGTATAAATGGCATCAAAAAAGGCTGTGTACATTAAGTTGGCAATATCAAATTCAAGGCCCATCATAAGCAGGTAAATGCAGAGAACCTGCTTTTTGGGAATTTCTTGAAGGTAGCGAGTGGCAAGATGTTGCTACACACAAGGTGAAGGAAGGGTTTGATCTCCTCTTTCAACTTATCTCTCTTCAGGTACATCTTAGAACCTCGGGGTCGAAACCACGAGGCACCGGGTTTACACAAGGTTTGGAGGATCAGCACAGAGGGGTACTCATTAAAAAGGTGTCTAAAATGATTAATCCCACAAGTGGGTATTCCCAAATGCTGCCTAAAGAGTGATTCAGATATGGCGTGGTACTGGGCTACCTCACAAAATTTGATGTACAAGGCCTTGTGGAACCGGGCATACGTATAAAAAAGATAGACAAATGAGAAGTTGCCACCCTCTCGATGAGCAACTAAACTAGTTAAGCCTAAGGCTTTGATCTGTATGATAAAAGGTTTGTTTGTTGGCTCAAGAGGGAACTCACGTTCCTTATGTAAAGGCCGTTTGTCAATTTTTGCAGATAGTTCCTCAAAGGTAGGTTCATCCTCAAGGTCGGGGGAATGAGGGGTGGAGGGGTTCTTGGTTCTAGGCATGGTGGGCTAAGAAGGAACGTAGCCATGAAGAAAACAATTGAAAATAGAAAATAATCAACAGCCAAAATCAAGGAAACATACAAAACACAAAATGAAAAACTAAAAACAGAAGGGAGAAAGAGAATTTGAGCTTTTACCAACCAAAGGAAACAGAGAGGTAGATGGATTGCCGCAGTGAATGTGAAACTGAGAAAACTGGGTAGAGGCATGAGGTGAGAGGAAGAACGGAAAGAGAAGAAATGAGAAAGGAAAGAATGGGATGGGGTGTTAGAAAAGGGTGAGCAGAAGGGGAAACAGAGGTAGTAAGGACCGAGGGGAGTGCAATGATCGAAGGAAGTGAAAGGGTGGGGAGAGTCGACTGCGGTGAAGGATGGAGCGAATTGGAAAGGGAGTAGGAAAGGGAAACAAATTTAAATAAAATATAGAGAGGAAGATGAATGGTCATCGGGGTTTTGCCGCAGCGAAAGAATATGTTTGCCTTTGCAAACATTGCCTAAGGACAACTTGAATCAAATGATAGATGTCACTACGGTGATCTAAATAGTTAGCCATGGCAAAATGCACTTGATAGTGAACTAGCTAGAGGATTGCCATAGTGAAATAGTAAGTTCACCGTGGCGAAGCACACCAAAGGGTAATAAGTCTCAGCATGATGGGTACTTCACCACGGTGAAGTGTTAGGTTGGCCGCGGTGAAACTCTCTTGACAGGTTTGACTGACAGACTCAAGCACACAAGAAGAAAGAGAAAACCAAACAAAACACAAGAAAAAAAACAACGGCTGGATTCTAATGAACACCTAGAGCCTAGATGCAGGCAATGCTCAAGCACATGATATGCACAATGGCAATCAGATAGAGGCAAGTTGTAATGAACCATGTGCAAATAAGGAAAAAGAAAAATACTGGGTAAAGGGAGAGAGTATTATTAAATTGAAAACTACATACTAAAGTAAAACTACTCTATTCTTCTTTTGTGTGTTCCTCCCCCACACTTATCCAAATATATTAATACACCAAAACAAGGCACAAACAAAGTCAAGGCAAAAGCAGGTGAATAAGTGAAGGAAAGAAACGACCTGGGAATCGTGGAGGCTTACAGTTTTCATGGTACACCTTCAGGAGGTGTCCATTGATTTTAAATCTGGTTCCATTTTGTTCATCAAGAAGCTCCACCATGCCAAAGTTGTGAATCTTGGCAACCAAGTATGTCCCATCCCATCGATCATTAAATTTACCCGGTTTGAAAGTGAAACGGGCCTTGTATAGCAGCACTTTGTCTCCTTCTTTGAAGTTCTTTCTAAGAAGGCCTTTGTCATATACCAACTTCACTTTTTCCTTATACAACCGAGCATTGTCATAGGCCTCCAACCTTAGCTCCTCCAACTCCTAGAGTTGCAGCATCCTCTCTATCCCCGAAGATTCTAAATCCATGTTGCATTGTTTAACAAACCAATACGCCTTGTGTTCTAGCTCCACAGATAGGTAACAGGCTTTCCCAAAAATTAGGTGGTAGGGGGGACATTCCAATTGGTGACTTAAATGCAGTTTGGTACGCCCATAGTGCTTCCTCTAAATGTAAACTCCAATCCTTCTTTGATGGTTTAACCGTCTTCTCCAGGATATGCTTCACCTCTCAATTTGACACTTCAGCTTGGCCGTTGTTTTGTGGGTGGTATGTAGTGGAGTTTTTGTGAGTGACTCCGAATTTAGAGAACAAATTGGTAATAACTCTGTTGCAGAAGTGATTACCTCTATCACTCACTATGGCTTTAGGTACCCTGAACCTACAGAAAATATTGGATTTAATAAATTTAGAAGTTGTTTGGGCATCATCTTTTCTAGTAGGAATGACGTCTATCCATTTAGAAACATAATCCACTACTAATAGGATGTACACAAATCCCAAGGATGGAGGAAAAGGACCCATGAAGTCAATACACCATACGTCAAAAATTTCACAAAATAGCAAAGGTTGTTAGGCAAAACATGTAACAATGTTTGAAAAGGGTAGGCTAGTAAAAACCAGAGTCTAAAATCTTCTAGATGTCCTCCTTGCTCTAAAGTGCCCACCACAAACCATGGAATGGCAAGCTAATAGTATTGAATCAAATTCTCCATCAGGCACACACTTTTTGATCTCTTGGTCACTGGACATTCGCCACAAGTGAGGAGCATACCATATGTAGTCCCGAGAATCATTGTGTAGCTTCTGTGCCTGCAATTTAGACATAAAAGGTGGGGTGAGTCCATAAATGATATAATTAACAATGTGTGCATACCAAGGCTCCTTTGAAATTAAAGCACATAAAGACGAATCTGGAAATGAGTCACAAATAAGTTCAGAAGGGTCTACTCCCTTTGTTTCATCTGAAGTCTGGTCAAATGATTGGCTACTTGATTCACCACCGCGGGTCTGTCTTTAATTTCACTATCAAATTCCTGAAGAAGTAAGGTCCATCTTATCAATCGAGGTTTGGATTGTGATTTCTTCAATAAGTAGTGGACAACTGCATGGTTATTGAAGACAATCACATCAGAGTTTAATAGATAAGGTCGAAACTTCTCTAAAGCAAAAATAATGGCAAATAGCTCTTTTACTGTTGTGGTGTAGTTCACTTGAGATGGATCTAATGTTTTAGAGGCATAACCGATAACTCATGAGAGTCTATCTTCTCTTTGCCCAAGTACTACCCCTACAGAGAAATTCGATGCATCACACGATAACTCAAAAGGCAAACTCCACTTAGGTGCATTTAATATAGGTGGGGATATGAGTTTAGCTTTCAATTCATCAAACACAATACAACAAGCATCACCAAAATTGAATTTCACATCTTTTTGTAACAATTTAGACAGAGGCAAAGCAATTTCGCTAAAATCCTTAATAAATTGCCTGTAAAACCCTGAGTGACCTTGGAATGAACGAATGTCTTTAAGACACACAGGGTAAGGCAATGATGACATCACCTAAATCTTGGTTTTGTCAACCTCAATGCCCTTGTTTGAAATCAGATGACCTAACATTATACCTTCATTGACCATGAAATGGCATTTTTCAATGTTAAGAATCAATTTTTTTTTTTCAAAGCATCTTTTCAAAACCTTTTTAAGTTTAGTTAGGAAATCATCAAAAGAACAACCATACACCATAAAATCATCCATGAAGACTTCCATACATTCCTCTAGAAAATCATAAAAGACAACCATCATGCAGCGTTGGAATGTTCCTGGTGCGTTACATAATCCGAAGGGCATCCTTCGATAGGCAAAGGTACCAAACGAACATGTGATTGTTGTTTTTTCCTAATCCTCTGGTGCAATTGGTACTTGGAAGTACCCAGAGAAATTGTCTAAAATTAAATAGTGGGATTTTCCAGCTAGCCTCTCAAGCATTTGGTCTATGAAGGGAAGGGGAAAGTGGTCCTTACGCTTGGCATCATTCAATTTCCTATAGTCTATGCACACACGCCAAGAGTTTTGGACTCTTGTTAGTATAAGTTCATATTTCTTATTTCTCACCATGGAAACCCCACTCTTCTTTGGAACTACATGGACCGGGCTAACCCACTCACTATAAAAAATCAAGTATATCATCCCAGCACTCAAAAGCTTGGTGTTTTCCTTTTTCACCACATCAAGGATAAGGGGGTTCAGCTGTCTTTAGGGTTGCCTCACAGGTTTAAAACCCTCCTTAAGCAGTACCATATGTGTTCAAATGGCTGGACTAATCCTAGGTATGTCCTCTAACATCCACCCTATCACCCTTTTATGCTCTCTCAATACATAAAGTAATCTCCCCTCCTTATACTCAGACAATGTATTAGCAATTATTACAAGGAGTTTGTCATTGGACTCTAGGAAAGCATATTTCAAATTAGGCTGTAATTGTTTCAAATCAAGCATGGGCAATTGTACAACAGAAGGAACTAACTGATGAAGATCAAGAGAAAATAAATCACTCCCCTTTTTGTCAAAAATGCAAGCTCAGGCTTCAGGTGACTGAGGTGCCCATCTCCCTCCTCTCCAAGAGTTGAAATGACCTCTTGACGATCAGCAACAATTGCCTTAGGTAAAATCTCTTGCAAACCTGCATTATCAATAAACAACCACTTATTCAAATATTGCATGGGATGAAGAGAATAAGAGGGAAAGAAATCAGCAGGTTCAAGGAGAGATGAATGAGTTTCAGGTTCCAAGTGCTTCCGAGTTAAACGAGCTGGTGCCAAAGCTAGTTGCAATACACTTCCTTCGTCGTTAAGCACTAGTGTGCCTTGCAATAATCCGGCTTCCCCGGTGCAAGAGTCACCTAAAATACTATCCAACAACTCCTCTCCCAAAGTATCATCACTAACTATAAAGGGTATAGAGCTTATAAATGAGTCAGTAGATGATACAGTAAATGTACTCGGAATGGAAAGCATGCAATTAACAATGGTACAATTAAGACATGTCACGTCATTTCCGCATGAGGAAATAGAAGAGAAAGAATAAAGAGAAGAAAAGGAAGAATTAGAAACATTTTCATCACTAAAATCAAAAATTTCATGTTCATCATGCAATTCATGTTCAAAACATGCATCATCAATAGCAATGTCAATAGCATTCACATCTAGAAGAGAATAATCCTCATATGGGTGTTTCATGGCTTCATACATGTTGAAATGAATCTTATGATCCCCAAACTCCATTGTAATACTTCCCTCTTTCATGCTAATGATGGTATTTGCGGTTCTAAAAACAGGTTGTCCTAAGATTAAGGTGGAGTCATGAATGTTCTCTATGTACATGTCAAGCACATAGAAATCAGTTGGAAAAACTAGATCCTTGACATTAACCAATATGTCCTCTATGATTCCCTCAGGATACCTAATGATCCTGTCTACTAACTGAAATACCAATGTCGTTGACTTAAGGGTCTTGACTTCTAGTGAGGTATAGAAGGACTTGGGCATCACATTTACCTCCTTACATTTGGTTGAATTGGCTCCTTGAGGACTCTTCTTTGTCTGCTCCTTTGACGATGCAGTCGCTTGTGAATTTGGTTCTTCTTTTGCCATGGATGAGTTATCCTTCCTTGCCAATAACACTTTCTCCTCAGTGCTCTTAGACTTATTGACCATTGGTGTCTCAAGAGGTAGTTCCTCAACATCTAGCTCTCCATCATCCCCATCTTCAATTTCAGTTGCAAACCACACTTGTCACCCACTTTGTAGGTTGATGGAGTTAAACCCCTTGGGATTGATAACTGTGTTTGATGGAATGGATCCGCTACTCCTTGCTTGCTGCTCACTTATATTGTTAGAGAGCTTGGTGATGTAAGAATTTAGATTCTCAGCTTTGGTCTTCCACTGCTCCATTCATTTTTCAAATGAGGCAAATCATGCATCATTCTTCATGCAGTCTTGCTGAATGAGGGAAGCAATTGAATTGAATTGATTTTCATTCGAAGTCTACTCCTCTTTCATCAATGCCATCATGTTGTGCAAGAGTTGGTTCGTATCTTCCTTTGGTGGGTTTGTTAATGCTTGTCACGGGTTTTGGAATTGGAAATTTGATGGCCCAGCTCCTCCACCCTGTTGAAACCTATTCGGCATCCTACTATCATTGTTCCTCCACCCAAATTTCAAATTGGCCTTCCACCCTTCATTGTAGGTATTAGAGTAGGGGTCCTACTTTTGGTTTGGTCGACCTTGGTATACTATAAACACTTCCTGGAGATGTGCATTACTGAGCCACAATGGTCACAGATAGGTGCAGTAATGTCCATAGGTTGTTGTGGCCAATTCATATTCAAGCTTTTCAGTTCTGTAGTCAAGATGGACAATTGAGAGGTAACCTTGCTCTCCAGAGAATCTACCTTAGACTTCAAGGTGTCCATTCTCCTATTATGTATTGCTGATGTCCCTAGCTCATGCACTCCTTGAATATCTCTTGTACTGTATTGCTAATGGTTCAATGCCATTTTCTTAATCAAATTCCATGCCTCCTCAGCAGTCAGGTCGATTAATAAGCCTCCTAAAGCATCATCCAACATTCCCTTATCTTGACTCTTGAGTTTGTCATAAAAGTATTGGACCAATTGCTCATCTAGAATTTGATCGTGAGGGCATCTTGATAAAAGGTCTTGGAAGCAGTTCTAGTAATCATATAGGGACTATTCACATTCTTGTCTAGCCTAGTAAATCTCTTTCCTCATGGATGACATCCTGGAAGCTAGGAAGTACTTTTCCAATAAAGCTTTCCTCAAGTTTTCCCAACTTTGATATGCATTTGCTACGTGCCTCAGAAGGCTCATGTACCAATCCCTTGCTTTGCCTTCTAAGGATAGATGAAATACCTTCCACAAGACTTGAACAAGAGAGGCTCCTACTGGTTTCATACTTTGGCAAATCATGGACAACAATTGCAAGTGGATGTAAGGGTCCTCCCCTATTGAGCCATGAAATTTCAGAAGAGAGTTAATAAGCAATCCTTTGATCTCAAAATTCACATCAAAATTTGGACATGTAACAATAAAAGGGTCCATAATTCACATCAGAAGTTGGGGCTTCCCTAATAGTCCTCCTTCTATTATTCCCATTATTCTCTCCTATACTCCCTCACCATTCCCATGTTGATTTGCATTAAGGTTAGGTGGTTTGGCAGATTGTTAGCCATGATTTCTTCTATTTGTTCTCCCCTACTATCTGAAAGGACAAGTTCTTGTACTACTTCCTCTTCCACTCTAACTGTTTTACTTATGACCTCTATTCTTTTCTCCTTACAAATTTTTCTTAGACTCCTCTCAATCTTAGGGTTATAGGGAGTGAGCTTAGTTTTTCGGGGCATACAAAGATGAATCAACAAGATAAGAAGAAATAAAATTGACTTGCAGCACACAATTCAAGTGAAAAGGATGAAATGAGGTGGATGAAATTGTATGGGTGAGTGTGAGTGTATGTATGAACATAAAAGAAACTAAACAAGTAAATCAATATAATTAACAAAAGCAAGGATGGTCGTGGTGAAGTGTAAAGCATGCCGCAATGAACATGCATAGAAAGGGATGAAGAGTTTTTAAAATGAAGTTTTCCACGGTGAAATATACAAATAGCCATGGTGAACCCGTCCCGAGAAGAAGTTAAGAAAGGAAAAAGAGTGGATTGTCGTGACGAAATAAAGGGTTGGCTGGGGTGAGGTGTCCCAAAACTAACTATGAAAGTTCAAGTCGGCCACGGTGAAGTTATAAGTTAGCCGCAGCAAAGTGCACCTGAGAGGATTTCCTTCACTTAAAACAATTTAGCCGTGGTGAACTATCACAAACAACTCATGACAGAACACTGGAATGCAGAATGTGTTAGAAATTATGCCTTAGGGCTAATCATTGTGTTCTGAGTATTTAATTAATGAATCGTTCAATTACATTATCATAATCTTTGCATGTTTGTTATGATAATGTCCATGGATAAATCATAGGGATTATCCTAAATGTCTAAGGCCGATCATCTATGCGGGAGCAAAGATGAAATAAGGCTATTATGACTTTGAAATGTATGGAGATGCTTGTTGAAGTCATAAGCACTTGTAAGAGTATAAGGTGCTCAACTGATCCTCTGTGAGATAGCTCCATGGATTCGTGTCATGAGCTTGTCTCACAAACAACTAGCTCAATGTGCCCTTTGACTTGAGATCATCATGGATTCCTACATGAGAGTCGCTAAACTTTGACCTAGTTAAAAGTCCCTTTTGACCGAGTGATGATAAAGGCTTTGTTCGGACTTAAGTCAAGACAGGATTTGTCCCTCACATTAGTAGAGAGGTATTGCTAGGCCCCTCAATGAGTGAGTCTAAGAAACGTATGGCCATACTGTGATTGAAAGGTAGTTCCATCTCTCCAATCAGACTACTCAGGTATCGAGAAAGCAATGGTCAGGAATATGAGGATGATGATCTCCATGCCTCATCTTTGATAGGAATATCATGTGACAAAAGGGACATGATGTAGTTGTACGATAATTTGTATCAGTTTACAGATCCTCATATGAATTGGGTAGTTGTAATGTATTGATAGAGGCCGCTTGTGACTTGTGGGCTAGTATAGTCACTAGCCCACTGCCAACTTTATATGGGCCTACAGGGTCACATACAAAATGGCCCAACACGAGTTAAAGTATCCAGATTCATTGAATAAAGATTCAATGAATATTCTTGGGAGGATATATATGTGTATATATATTAAAATTCATTTTATTTATATATATAATATTTTTGTGTGTGTATATATTACATATATTGATATGTAAATATATTATATACATGATCAAGATATAATATTTCTAATTTCTTTTGAAAAATATATCTTAGATTTAATTTGTAAAGATAATTTAAATCCTTGATGCATTTTAAAAGATAGAATAAATCTTGAATTTAATTTATAGAGATAAATTAAATCTTGATTTAAGAGAAAAGATCTTGGATTTAATTTATAAAGATATATTACATCTTGATCTATCTTGATATTATATCTTATTTAGTTTATGGCGATAAATTAAACATTATCCTCTTTTGACTTCTTATCCAAATTAAATGAATTGGTTAAATTATATATGTTGGATAGATATAGATAAACTTATCTTTATTTAATATCTTGGATTTCAACTTTCTAATAAGATTTGAATTTTGAAATAGATAAAAGATTTTCAAAATTCAAAAAGATAAACTGTGAATATCAATAAATAGATGGTCAGAGCTCTCCATTAATGATTGATGATCATTATTTGAAAATCAGAAATTTGAGAGAGAAACCAAGAGTGAGAAGGAGATCCAAGAATCGGACCCAGAGACACTAGCACGTGTTCGTGTTGGGAACACAATTCGTGTGGATACAGGTTTAGGAAGCTGATTGGAGCCGTTAGCTTCTTGAAATTGAGCAAGAGAGGAAAAGAAAACACTCTAAGAAAGGTATGTTTCTTAACTATGTGATTTAAAAGCGTTCAACAGAACCTTGGAAGGGATTGAAAAATTTTAGTCTTCCGTTGTAGCTTCCAATCCCAACAGAATGCACAGTATGGGAAATGGTGAAAGTAAGTATCTTTGTTTGTATTTCTGGAAAAAAAAAATTATGCTTTGCAAAATGCAAAACCCATCCTATGAACAAATAAATCTATCTACCACAAATGCAAAATGACAAAGGCTCTCAACCCCAAATTAACTGCAAAACAAATGACACTAGTTGACCCAAAGGACCAATTGCTTGGCTCCCCGACAACAGCACCATTTTGAATCATGCTTTGTCTTTTAAAATTCCTTGGTTGTTGAATCAAAAGAAATATTTATCCAAGGATTGCACTATAGGGTGCAACCCCGGGTTGTTCACTTAACCGAAGCCTTGTACTAATGCTCTAAGCTAACTATGTGTCGTAAAATGCAAAGCTAAATTTAGAAAGGGGGTTTTGGTTTTCAAACATGGTTGCAACTAAAAGAAAATATACAAATGTACTAGTTTTTTCTTTGGATTTTTGGGATTAGGTAATGCAATAAAGTAGATAGATGTCCAAATAAGAAAAAGTTCCTCTTGAAAATGGGCTAGGCTATCATAGTTCAAAATGATTAGGTAGAGTAGAAATTCACTAAGTTTCTTGATGAAAATCCTCAACAACTTGTTGAGTCTAGGATTTCATGCAATGAACTCGATTTCATGAAATCCCATTGAAAATACTTAGTGTGTGTCAGTTCAAAGATCCAATGCAAGCAACATCAACTAAAAATCAAGCACAACTAGGCTAAATCAAAGAGAAGAATAAAGATTTCAATGATAAACATATGAGACTTCATATATAAAAAAAAGTGTACTACAAGGACCACTCAAACAACACTTAAAGAAAATCTGAATGATTACAACTATAATCAATCATCTAAATTACAAATCATAATCTCTAACTAAGAAATTAATGAAGATGTAATGAGAATTAGGATTGAACTACTACTCCCCTTTTTGCTCTTGGAACTCAAGCCTTCATCCATCTTCAAGAGGAAAGGAGAAGCTTAGCAACACATGGACGTATGCAGCAGCTCAACTTGACATGTCTCTGGACTTCCCATTGGATGGTGATAGTGGAAATAGATGGCGTTAGGGTTTGATGATAGTAGAGATGAGAGAAGAGAGGGTGTGTGTGTATTCTAGAGGCTAGGTATCAAGTGGTGCCACCCCAGTAACGAATTTTACCCTAAATTGGGTTACCTCTCAGTTTTGGATCCTTATGGGTCAATTCGAATGAGTGGATCCGTTAATTTTCTAAATGGGGGTCAAGTTAGTCATGCTGATACGAAGGTTTCCCCACAGTGAACTATTTACTTTGTTGTGGTGAACTAGCACAGAGATGTCTAGTAGTTGGTTCTGAGATTTCACCGTGGCCAACCAATTAGTTGGCAATGCCAAACTGTGGTTGAGAGGGCTTGGCAGAGTATGTTCCTTCACTACAGCGAACTGCTTCAGTCCCTTTCTTGTGCTGTGTTCTGCTCTTCATTTCCGACTCCCGCTAGAGTACTTTGCAATGAATAGCAATAGCTTAAAGTATCGATTGCCAAATATTTACTTCGAATTAGTAATTAATCAAAGGTAATTCTTCCTTAAACTGGGCTATTGAGCCAAGAAGTTTGCTAAATACCCTGAAGATAGCATGGAAATTCAATAACAAATAGAGCTCAATCGATAGAATAAATCTTGAATTTAATTTATGGAGATAAATTAAATCTTATTCTCATTTGACTTCTTATCCAAATTAATTGAATTGGTTAAATTATATCTGTTGGACAGATATAGATAAAACCATCTTTATTTAAATAAAACCATTTTTATTTAATTTCTTGGATTTAAAGTTTCTGATAGGATTATGAATTTTGAAATAGATAAAAGATATATTTTGAAATTCAAAAGGATATGGTCTAAATGTCTATAAATAGATGGTCAGAGCTCTCCATTAAAAAGTGATGATCTAAATTTAAAAATTAGAAACTTGAGAGAGAATCAAAGAGTGAGAAGGAGATCTAAGAGTCAAACCTAGAGGTGCTAGCATATGTTCGTGTTGGAAACACCATTCATACGGATACTGGTAGAGGAAGCTGATCATAGCTATTGGCTTCTTGAAATCTAGCAAGAGAGTAAAAGAAATGCTCAACGAAAGGTACACTTCTTAACTACAAATTTAAAAGCCTTCAATAGGACTTTGGAAGGGATTGAGATAAATTTTAATCTTTCATTGTGCCCTCCAATCCCAACACCAACCTCTCTGCCCTTATTTGATGATATTGACTCATCAGACTTTAATTCCATAGTTCTCCATTAATCTCATCTCATTCATCTTTACTTTCATCATTGCCATCTATAGGATCATTTTGACCTATGGCATTAACTATACCATTTACTTTCCATAGATGGTACTTTAATCGATTAGTCATAGTTTCAAGCAACTTTATTCATCTACGTTGTCTCAAGTTCAATCACTCTGATCTTTCACATACTTGAGACTCTTGTGATTACCATATAACTCTATCGTTGCTCCATAGCGATAGTGCCTCTATATCCATAGAGCATAAACTATAGATGATAGCTCTCAATTATAGTGGGCTAATTCTCCTTAGGTAGCTTCAACCACCTTGAGGTGTATGCTACCACTATGTCATGCTTCATTAACTCACTTACTAATTCATGCTTACTAGTATTACTTTAGACTATGTACATTTGCCGCTGATTAGGGAATATTAGCATAGGTGTCATGGTCAACTTCTATTTCAACTCTTGGAAACTTTCCTCACATTTCTCATCCCTCCAGAACCTTTCATTCTTCCTCGTGAGCTTGGCCAGTGATAAGATAATTTGAAAAAAAGTCCTTATAATCTTTTAATAACAACTTGCTAAACTCAAGGATTTGTGAACTCCTGTGGCTGTTGTAGGTCTCTCCCACTTTAGCATGACTTCAACCATGCTTCAAGGCTTCTACCATGCCTTTACTTTACTTCACGTCACTTCACTATACTTGGGTCTATTGTGTAACATCCATGTTTTCAGTAACCAGAAACAAGTGATAAACAACAGTCTACTGATGAGTAAAGGTTTTAGAGAGTGAATAGAAGCATAAGAGATGCCAAGGGTCCCATTTTGCAAGCAAAAGAAATGTAAGGGCAAAATGGTAATTTTGACAAAAGTCAAGGGCATTTTGGTAATTTTGACCAAAATACCAGAAAATGACCCTGAGCACCAAAAGGTAAAGAAAAAGTCACTGATAAGTAATTGAGGCTCAGAAAAGGTTGAATAGACAACAATCCCCGCCGTGGAAGATTTTTTACAATAATTAATATTTTGGCTATTTAATGAGTTTTTAGCCAAATATTATTATTTAAATTGTCTAGAGGCCTTAGGAATGAAATGATAGTGTGGCTAAAAATAGTTTTTGGAGTGCCCAAATTTATAAAATTGTTTCCAACAAATAGTCAGAAACAGTTTGCTGGAACGCTAGACGAAAGATTGAAAATCGCCTAATCAGAGTTTTCAGAAGAAAATTAATTAAGGGCATTCTAGAATGAGTTTTGAGTAAAGAAAAATACCCTAATAAGCTTATGAATTATGGGAATTTTTGAGGGTTTGAGATGGCCTTAGTATCAGAAAATTCCCCAAAAGCATTTCCGATGGACAGAAATAAGATAAAGTAAGGGTATTTTTGACAAAAGAAGATTGTGGGGACATCGTGAAGCCACTTGTCATCTTCTTATTCAAGATGAAGAGAAAAGAGAATATATTTAGCTATACAGGAGATTTTATTAGTGTAAAGTTGCTCTGGCAGTACAAGTGAGCCCCACACCTCATTAATTCACATGAGTGCAGATTTTATTGAGTCCATGAGCTCCTTTTTCTTTTCCATTTTGTGCTGCACACCTGAAAAATAGAAAGAGAAAGATGAAGGGAAGAGAAAGGGAAGTGAAGAAAAGAGCTCAAGCTAAAATCTCAAGGTAAGTGGGGTTTTGAGCTTGATTTCTCCCATAGAATCTGATTAGAACCTCTACTCTTCCATTTAATCGGTTTATATTTCTTCGAAAATGGTTGAGTGGGCTGTGATGAAGATGTAGCCTAGAGGTTATAGTGAGAGAAAATGAGAAAAAATAAGAATGGGAAGAGTTGCATGCCATAAATCAACTCTGCACGTTTTTGTACATGTTGATGGTTATTTTGAGTTGAAATGAGTTTGTATTGAAAAGATGGCATGAAACTCTCCCCCATTGCCACTGGAAAAAAAAATGATGATGCATGAATATGCATGTGTTTATGCTATTTGGTGATTGGAGATTGATGTAGAAGTGAGATTGTGCATGTTTATGAGAAGAGATATTGAAAAATCTCATTTTCTCCAATTCTCAAGTGAAACTCGTGCAGCAGAGGTTCAATAGGGAAGGAGTATGATTTTGTGTATTTTGATGCTTCCAATGGATTTAGAAGGAAAAATTGTGTAGAGTGGAAGCTCAAGAACAATTTTGGAAGCATTCAAAACACAAATAGTTAAGTTAGAAGTTATGATTGAGGTTGAAAGTGCAAAGTGTTATAATGCACTAAGTAATGCCATGAGTACACTAAGACATGTGTAGGAGTGTAAGTTGCCAAGAAGAAGTCACCAAGTTCTATTGGAAGCCAACTCAAGTCATTGGGAAAGCTAAGTCAAGTATAAGGTAGCATAAAATCTAACTTTTGCATTTACATTGCATTTGATTGTTGCATGTGTTGATTGCCCTATATGAGGTATGGTTGTAGCCATACAACATGTAAATTCTTACTTTTGGGTGTGCATTGTTGTAACTACGCAATGATTTCCTTGGCCTTGTGCAAATATGATAACATGAGAAAGGTTTTGTTACTAGTTTCATGGCATGTTAGTTGACATTTAATAATCACGAATGTTGATGTGTTAGTTAGAGATATTTACTACTGGGATTTTTTTGAAATCTCATTCTTTCCAATGAACAACCTTAGGCACAAGCTCAAGAAGTAAGGGCAAAGGTACAAGAGTGAAAGGTGGGTGGCTTCCAATGCAAAATGAAAGGTTGCACATGTTGTGCATATTTTGGTGTATGTGGGTATTTTGGATGAATGTATGATTAGATGTTGTTGAGTAGTGTAAATACATGCCAAGCATGTTGGTTGTATGTATAATGAGGTGAATTGCATGAGAAAAAGAGACTCAATATGAAAAATCACAAGTTAAGGGTCCAAGGCCCTTAATTGTGACAAAATTAGATAAAATAAGCAAATGAATTCCAATGGTCATGAACTTTTGCATGCAAGTAGGTCTCTTTATAATATTTCTAATGAATTCTAGATTGCTTAATTTGGACTTGTGTACAAAAAGATATGATTTTTCAAAGTTCAGCAGAAAACCAGAAAATTTGATAGCATAAAGTTCGCCTAGGCTAAGGTGGTAAGAAAGGCAAGTCTAGAGGAGTTCGTTGCTACAAACTCAAAAGTTCGCTACAACCAACAATGTCTGAGAGCAATTTCACTTTCAGTTGAAAAAGTTCACCGCAGCGAAGTCCCTTATTTTGACCATTTGAATAGTGAAATTTCACATGGTTTAAGGAGCTATTTGAGCTTTATCTCATTCCAATGAGTATTTTTTCCCCTATAAAGAATTGAATAAGCTTTAATTAGAGACTTAAACCACTTGTTTGGGATTTTTCTCGAATTAATTATAAATTTTCAAAGTTGGCCAAAGTTTGTAAGTTACCAAGTGAATAGTAACTATTTTGAAAAATTCTGAGAGTCACTTAGCTAACTAACTCCATGCCATTTAATTATTCCAAGTGATTTAGTTAAGGTCTCTAATAAATAATAAAGCTTAGCAAGAGAGGTGTTACATATTGTAACCCTGTTTGGAGAGATTAACTGCCCTGGGAATTTCACTTCAGTCAACCAAAATTCAACTTTACCAAGTTAGATATAAGTGTTTTTCTTTCAAAACATCTAGAACTATTCTCAAATGTCTATCATACTCTTCAAAAGACATGGAGTATACTAATACATCATCTATGAAGACTACAACAAACTGATCCGGGTAATGCTAAAAGATGCAATTCATATACTTGGTAAAAACCTACAGGGGCACTCGTTAGGCAAAACGCATCACTAGAAACTTATAATGGCTATATCTGGTTCTAAAAGCTGTCTTCATTAGCCTTTTAGCTTTAACTCTAAGCTGATTGTAACCTAACCTAATCACTCTTGGAGAGCGCACCTGCTCCAGGCAACTGATCCAACCGATCATCGATTCAGGGTAGAAGATATTTATTCTTCACTATCACCTTACATAACTCTTGATAATTGATGCATAGTCTCAAATTGCCATCTTTCTTTTCAAAAATATTATTGGAACTCTCTAGGGTGATACATTGGGTCTGATGAAATTCTTCTCTCATTTTTCCTTTTCTTTGGTTATTTCCTTCGAAGATATTTTATAAGGAGCTTTGGAAATTGGACTTGCTTCTCGCATCACTTGATGGCCCATTCTACTTTTCATTCTAGAACCAATCCACTACTCTTCTCTGGAAACATTTCTAGATATTCTTTCACTACCAAAATGTTCTCATGAAATTCCTAAGAATCACCTCGGATAGAAAGGAATACTTTATAACCTTGTTACTCTTTTCTCATACATTTATCTGCCTCATACTCAGTAATGAAACTCAACTTCACCTCAGCATAAGGGACCATTTCTTTGGAAGGTAAACTATAGTATGGTTCTTATAGTCAATTAATACTCTATTGGAGGACAATCAATTCAGGCCATTGATTACATCCATATCAAGGAATGACATACATAATAACTGCTACATGATAGAATAGGATTTGACCAAGAGGGGGGGTGAATTGGTAACCTTAAAATAATTAAACTAATGCAAAGCAACGATAGAATAATAAAAGAGTTTGAGTGAAGAAATTGATATAGTAATTTATACTAATTCGATCCTCCTAACCTACATCCAGTTCTCAGATTCCCTCTGAGCTTTGCAAATTCACTAATAACAATATCACTAGTTCTTTGAGAATTTACAATTTGAAGAAAGATTTCTCCCCCTCACAATTTCAATGAAACAAAGGAACACTCTCCCCCTTTATCTTCATAAATAAGCCAACCCTCTCAAGATTGACAAAACTTGAGTTACTCTCTCAGAAACACTGTTTTGAATAAAGAAATTCTCTTAGTAGAATTTAATTCTAATCACTAAAGCATTAATGATGGAGAGAGTGAAACAAAGGAAGAAGATGAACGAGTAATTTATGCAATAACAGGTAGGTGTTCTGTCTCTTCCCGTCTTGAATGCACTTCTATTTATAGTTTGGCAGTAATAAATGTTCGATAGAGAGAGCTTTGTTTCCATTACCCTCAACTTCATTATTCAATGTTGTGCATTGAATGATTCTAACACATAGTATGGTCATTGCTTGAGATTTTTTCCATTGGGCATGCGCCAAAGTAATCAGAAGACCCATGCCCTATTGCTAAGTAGGAAGAAGCATTTATAAATGCAAATGGGATTCAAATAAATGAAGCATGAAAAGGGAAAGATTATGAATAAAGTTGAGGTTATGACATAGTGAGATACTGTCAGTAAAAGTGAGTACTTGAGTATGACTCATAATACTTGAGTACTGTTGGCAAAAGATAATATCATTGAATTGAAAGATACTCAAGTTTTAGTGAAGAATACTCGAGTATTCATAACACTTTTAAGATATACTCGACTTTTATAAGAAGTATTGTTATGAAACACATGAACACTTTTGTTGATACTCGAGCGTTGAAGAGAAATATACTCGACTAAAGTACTCTAGTATGAACTATTATACTTAAAAATTGATATATGATTCACTATCCCTACAAAAACATGTTTGTCATCATCAAAACATTATGTTAACATTCTCTCCCTTTTTGATGATGACAAAACTAATAACAGTAAACTTGCATAGTAAATAGTAGTGAATAACATTAACTGATTAAAGTAAACATGTTCAAATAGGAAGCAACAGTAGTGAATAACATTAAAGTAAACTTGTTCAAATAAATTAAGTCAAACATCATAAATGCATGCTAAATGCTTCTCTCCCTTTTTGTCATCACTCAAAGAAGGTATGGAGGAGAAGAAGAAGGATCAATAGAAGAAGGCTCTAGAATGGGGGGGTTTAAAGGATGGAGGTACAGGAACAAGAGGCTCAAATATAACAGGAGGCTCAGGTAGCTCAAAAGAAGGAGGCTCTGGTTCAGTGGTTGGAAACTTAAGAAGGAGGATAAGTGCAGGAGTAGCAACAAAGGAAGATGGCTTAGTAGAGGTATAAGGAGGAGGTGCCTTACTGCCATAGATAAAATCCTCAATAGAAGTCATCCTCCCCTCCAGAGTAGATAGTCTAGACTACATTAATTATTGTAGATAATCCATAGTGGTCTTCAGGGAAGCAATTGCTAAGTCCAAAGTCTTCCCACTGAAGTACTCAGCTACTGCCTTGAGCAAATTGGAAACATAAGCCTAGGTCTTACTGTGGAAAGCCTGAGTGAACTCCTCTCCCATCCTTCTGAACTCTATTTGTATGAACTGTTGGATAGAGGCTTAAGCAAAAGAAGGAGCAGAAGATGGCTGTTGAATAGCAGAGGTTAAGCTTCATCCTGAGGTGCTTGTAATGGACTATAAGGAGTCCTTTTCCTCTTCGTGCTCTTTATAAAACCTTGCCCCAAAGTGACTCAAACCTCAATCTTCATTCTGCACAAAGGAGTCTTTAAGAACTGTAGAGGCTTGAAGGGCTTCTGATCCTTCATAAGATACCAAATTCGGCACTGCTCAAGAATCGTAGAAACCAAACAAGGATAAGGAACTATCATCCTATTAGATTTGGAAAATGTGAACCTCCAAATCTCATTAAATACCATATGCCACATGTTCCTTTTCTCCTTTGCAATGATAGAAGCCAGCATGTGATAATTTGAAGTGGCCAAGTAAGTGAAGTTTTTGCTTTTATTCACTAAACATCTAGAATAGATGTAGTGAATAATCCTCTAAACGGGGGCATGGTAGAAGGCTCAAAATTCAATCCAGAATAAGGTTCCCTAGGTCTAAGCAACTAATGTATCTCCTCAAATGAAAAGGTCTTTAATTCAAAATCAAAATCATCTGTGCCCAGATATGAATTCAGCAAGTTAGCAATTATACTAATATCATCCCGCTAATCTTAGTACGTAGAGAGTATGGTATGGTTTTCCCTTTATCATTAGTAGCAAAATCAGAAACCATGCTACTATAGAATATCCTAACCATATCAGGGGAAAAGGAAGTTTTGATCTTCAGCAGATTCTTGTAATGTCCTAGATATTCCTTTAGATCAATTCCTAAAGTATTATTCACATACTCTAGATCAACATACATTGCAGGACATAAATATCTAGATTTATATTGATTCTCAAAGTTAACAGGGATGTTGGTGTTGATGTACACATTCTTGACATTGAACACTTTGGTGCTTCAATGACCATCTGCACTGATGCTTGAGGAGTCTCAGTAGTAGAAGTCCTCAAAGCCTTCATCATCCTTCTTGGAATAGGGACCTCTGGCTCGATGAGACACTCTGAGTTTTAGAGTTAAAATGCTTGACTCAAGAAGTCTCAAGTTAAGAGGAATATACCATTGGTGCTTTGGCTTTATCCTTTGAACTGAGAATGGATTCAGGCTTCTCCGTTCTTGATTTCCTCACCAATGGAGTCTTAGTCGCTTCCTCCAAAGGCTCTGTTATTTGGACTTTCTTATGTGGAGGAGGAGGAGTAGATTGGGATTTAGAGGGACCACTTGTGGTTGGTTGCCGTGACTTAGGAGGATTTCTAGGAGTGATTTTGGTGCGAGCCATGATTGATTGAGAGTGAAAGTGAGAGGAAAAAGGAGGATTTGGAGAAAATAGAGACAAAGGTGTCGAACGAAAAGTGCCAAGAGATTGGGAGTGAAAATGAATGAAATGTGGTGATTGGAGTTGGGGGTTATGAATAGAGGCAGTTATGGGAAGTAATGTGATGGCTTTGGGGGGAAATAACTGGTGAAAATTGAACTTGGAAAGCTGAGCTAGGTTTCTGCTCAAGTTTTGGTAGAAGAGGAAAAATGAGTTCTCAAGTTCCAAAAGGGGGTTTAAGCATCAGAAAACCTTAGTATTTCAATACTCGAGTATCGAGTCATGTAAGATGGAAAAAATAACACTTTTACTCTAGTTTTGTTGACAATACTCAAGTTTTGATAGTTAGTACTCGAGTATTGTATCAAGTACTCGAGTATTGAGACCTAAGAAGCTGAACAAACAGGCTAGTACTCTAGTTCTGACTATAGTACTTGAGTATTGTGACTAGGAATACGAAAAGGCTTAATAGTACTCAAGTTCTATTATTAGTACTCTTGTATTGTGATACTGAGAATATGGACAGCCTTACCAGTACTCAAGTATTATCTTCTATACTCAAGTATTTACTTTTACTCTAATGTGCAGTAGAGTTTTGTTACAAGTGATGGTCTTAGTGGACTCTGCTACTCAAGTATTGTATGATGTACTCGAGTACTGTTGAAGTTTTGTGTATTATGAGTCTTCTGTGATACTTGAGTGTTGTGTATGATACTCGAGTATCGTGGGATTTGATCCAATGATGTCCATCAACACTCGAGTGTTGACTATGGTGCTCGAGTATCATGCCAATTTCTTCAAATCTACTCTTTACTCTTGTTAGTGCTCAAGTATTCTCATCAAAATGCTCGAGTATTGATTTTCTGCTCGAGTTTTCTCTGAAAGTGATGGTATTTTCTTTAGTAATACTTTCACTGGAACTCGAGTGTTACTTAGAGTGATTGTTTCTTTGTCTTTTAATAGCAAAATAGAGCCCTGCAAAAACTTGATAAAACACTCCGATGCCAAAGTTAGCAACACATCATAAAAACATAATAAGCCAAAATAACAATTCATTGGGATTTACCATTTCCCACGCCCTTTTTATGTTCATGAATTGCTCTTTAGCAAGTGGTTTTATGAAGATGTCAGCTACTTAAAGATGTGTTGGAATAAAAACTACTTTGACATCTTTTCTTTGAACATGATCGCAAATAAAATGATGGCAGATGTCTAGATTCTTTATTCAAGAATGATGCACTGGGTTCTTAGCAAGATTAATAGTGCTTGTATTGTCATAGGAGATAGGAATTTCTATGAAATTAATTCACAAATCCTGAAGTTGTTGTTTCATCCAAAGCACTTCATCATAGTAACTAGCAGCAGCAATGTATTCAGCTTCAATTGAAGATAACGATACGGTTGATTGCTTTTTGCTAAACCATGACACCAATGATCCACCAAGGAATTGACACTAACCACTTGTGCTTTTCCAATCTATTTTATATCTAGCATAGTCAAAGTTAGATTTTGAAATCAAATATTCATCATTACCTTTGGGATACCATATTCTTAGTTCAATGGTGCCAACAAGATATCTGAAAATTCCTTTTTCGTTCTCTACATGAGATTCCTTTAGTGCAGCTCGATATCTAGCACACATTCCAACACTAAATTGAATATCTAGTATGCTAGCTATGAGATAAAGCGAAGATCCTATCATTCCTCTATATCATTTAATGTCATAACTCTCCCCATTCACATCTGTATCAAGGAGAGCAGTAGAACTCATAGCTCCTTTAGATCTTCTATATCATCTAGTATATGCATTCTTGCACTAATCCATACTAAATTTCCCTAATAGCTCCTTTAGATACTTTGTCTGACTTCCTCTACTTGATTTGAAGTCCAAGAAAGAAATTCAATTCTCCCATCATGGAGATTTCAAATTCTCCCTATATTGTCTTGGCAAAATCTTAGCAAAGATCATCATTAGTAGCACTGAAAATAATATCATCAACGTATATTTGAACAATAAGTATGTTAGATTTAGAATCTTTAACAAATAGAGTAGTATCAATAAAACCTTTATTGATTAGGAAGTTGCTCAACCTCTCATACCAAGCTCTAGGAGCTTGCCTTAATCCATAGAGAGCTTTCATTAATTTATAGACATGATTTGGTTTTGAAATATCTTCAAAACCAGGTGGTTGTTCAACATACACCTCTTCCATAATGTATCCATTTAGGAAAGCACTCTTAATATCCATTTGAAAAAGTTTGAAATCTTTAAGATAGGAAAAGGTAAGGAGTGCACTTATTGCTTCCAATCTAGCCACTAGAACATTCTTTTCCTCATAATCAATTCCTTCTTCTTGATTATAGCATTTGGCCACTAATCTGGCTTTGTTTCTGAAAATTACTGTTGATTCATCAATTTTGTTCTTGAATACCCATTTTTTCCAATGACTGGATACCCATTTTCATCAAGTTTGTTCTTGAATACTTCAGCACATTTATGCATGATTAGTCATATATCCACATACCAAAGCATGTAGAGGTTCACTTCACATTAATTCCAAAATCCACATAAAGACATTTAACATGAAATAACAAGTTGTCATCACATTTTGGCCTCATCAAACTTCCATTACTCATCCGCAATCTCATCTTTGCCCTTACTTGCACTTGGACATAAAGAAGGTTATTTTGGGATAGTGACATTTTAAAAGAAATCCCCATAGCAAAAACACTAACACATTCACCAAAATGCATGATCACCATTTATTATTTGGCTAGGTATGCATGAACATGTGATGCTCATAATTTCAAACACTTTTCACATAACCATGGCATGCTAAAGGAATATTATCACACACTCAAATATCATCAAATTAGTATACAATAAAGCACAAATCATAAATAATCATCAATGCCAATATCAGTGTAGGGTTAGTAGCTTGTGCTACCTTCGCCTCTTAACTTTGTTGACTTGTTCTTGCTCCTTGGAGACTTCCCTTAGCAACTTAGCCTCCTACACATATCATAATGAATTTGGAATTAAAAATGGTCCATACCCAAGGCAGTAAAACATTCAAAACCTCACTAAAACTTCACTTGAACTTTAAGGGCCCTAAAACTCTTCATTTTGCCAAACTTGGTTCTAATGCTTCCAAAATTTCTTTCTCACTTTTACCCTACACAATTTTGCATTATAAACTCATTGAAAGCATCAAAATTATCAAAATCACACTTCTTCCCATAGTTCTGTACCAGACCGAAATATGCACACAATTTTCCGATAATGAAAATTTTCAACTTCAATATTCATATGCATGCATAATCACATTCCTATCTCATTTTTCCATCATTAAACATCACAAAATCACTCCTTCCCGTGCATGAACAGTGTTGGCCAACAAGAATGAACAGTACCTCATGCTAAAAATTCATATGTTCATCCAAACAACACAAAACCATCACAAGGTTCCAAATCTTGCTTAGATTGATTTCCTAGCAATAGTTTCTTCTAAATCCCTCTGTTCCTCACTTTTCTCTCTATAGTATCCAAAGTTCCAGCAGCAATTTTCCATAATAAAAATAAAAAATACCATCATAAGAATGAGGAGGAAGCATAGTAAGCATGAAATAGAGGAGGTTTCATAGTTAGGACACAAGTTTACCTTGATCTCTTGATGATTTTGGCTCACCTTGCTCCCTTAGCTTCACACCACTCTCTCTCTCTCTCCTTCTCTTCACCTTGGATGACTCTTAGATGCCAAAAATGGTGTCTTGAAATATCTATTAAGGAGGTGGCATTTGTGTTAAATGAAGGTGGGTCCCACTTAGTCTAATAAAATTAACTTTACTTGAATATATTTTACCACTTGTCTTGTGATATTTTTACCTTCTTTAACTCTTGGAATAAGACCATTACAAGTGGCAAAATATGAACCCCTTCTCTTCCTTTACAAAACTTTTGATTTTCATAAAGTAGCTTTATGACATCGAAAATGCTTTTCGGTAATTTCCTGATCACTAGACTAATTTAGGGTCATTAAAAATTCCCTAATTTCATCTGACCCTGATTTCATCTAATACTCCCATGATTTATCTCTCAACAAAATGCTTCCCAGAATGTCTTTAATTAATTTTTAAAGAAAACCCTAATTTGGGATTTTTCCTGGTCTTTTCTTTCTAATCGAGGAAATTGTCTCTGACTTTCTCTTGGGAACAATTTTATAAAATACTAGAATGTTTGAGCTATTTTCCCTTGCTCTGAGATCAAATATCTGAGGCTTCTTGGCATTTTAAACAATTATTTTAACTAATTATTTATTAAACAGCCAAAAATTAAATGGCCTTTAAAATTCCCTGATGGTTATTTTGGTCATTTTAACTCAAACTAAGCCTCAATTATTGATCAGTGAACTTTTCTCTATCCGATAGTGTCATGAAAATCTTTCTGATATTTTGGTCAAACTTTGACCAAAATACCCTTGGACTTGCACTTATTCACCAAATTGCCCTCCAATTCCTTAAATGTCATTTTGGTCCCTCAAATTTTGAAATTTTCACCTTAGTCCCATTTTTAAATGACCCTTATGTCCCTTGAATTTTCAAATTGACGCTTTAGTCCCTTACTTCTTTAGAATAACCATTTTGCCCTTACTTTCATTTCATCCTTTTGACCCTTAATCAGTCTTTAGCTACTTGTTTAGCCTTTATATCCAATTATTGAAGACCTGGATATTACAAAGTAAATCCCTGATGGACAGGGATAAGATGAGATATATCACCCTAGCAAAAGATGAGCTACTTCCTGATAGATAGGGAGGAAAGCAAATCCCTAATAGACAAGGATAAGGTGGGACAAATGCTCAAATGGAAAACCATTATGTGCTCCCTTAATTTTCTCATAAGAAAGAAAGAAAGAAGTAAAAGTAGTGCATGTGGAGTAAACCTTTCCCTAGACGAAAGAGAGAACATGAGCTAAGAGCATTATATGGGTGAAACCCCTTGAGTTACCTGGGTACTACAAGAGTAAGAAAGATGAAAAGAATATAAGATGATAATTCCTCTCTCTACAATGTTAAAGTGATAATAAAAAACAACAAGTGTTGTTAAATCTTGAGATATAGCATATTGGCGTAGAAAGGATAGTAGACAAATTGGCTTAAGAAATAAATTAGTCTCTGAAAGTCCAAGCAGTATAGCAAAAAGGAATGTGACCTGAGAATGATACCCATTATGAATCAAAGTAATATGAAAGAAGGATGATTTCAACAAGTTAACGAGGTATAGAGATAGAAACAATGAGATGACCTAGGAAGTATGAAATGTAAGGAAAAGGTTCTAAAGTAAAACGGAGGAATAAGCAAGGCCTAAGAGAGTAGGGTTGGCTTTTATGACTAGTGATATAGTATCGTGAACGGATCGGCTAGAAACAAGTGTGAGAATTGGAATAACACCCCAAGAGAACTTGTCTCTTGTAACCCCAAGCACGAAACTCAAATGGACAATCGAAGGTATGACCTTAAGAGAACCTGTCTCTTACAACCCTAACAATAAAGACACCATAAGGTTGATCACTCCCTTGATGTTGTCAAGGTATTCTTACAAGGATACAAAGATGTAAGCAAAGCCCACACAAGAGAATATTTTTCTCAAAAGAACAAAGTTCTTATTCAATCCATTATTCTAATAAAGTATAAAAACGTTGGTAACATATAGGCTACCATAGAACACTCTATAATCAAAACCCTAAGCCTTAACTGCTTTAACAATGCCTTTAGGATGATTAATTGATTGATTTCCACCATTCGAGTATAAAGAAATTACAAAACTACTTAAACTTGAAGCAAAAGTCAACTACCTATAAATAGGAAACAAACACAAGATCTTCTAGAAGAATCTTTGACCAAATGGCCTTATTCAAAGGAAATAAAAATGGAAACTTTATAAAAATGAAATTACATCTAAATAAATGCATAAGGAAGTCTTCTAGATGCTTGAGTGTTCTTGGACGTCAAAAATGCTTCTCCTCCAAGGCACATGCTTGTCATATGGTATTTTAAGTTAATTCTTTAATTTGGACTACACATAGGCCTTGTACACCATCACGGGTTTCTTCCATGCTTATGTTACACCAATTTCATGGACCTTCATGCTCTCCCACGTGCTCATGCTTCCATGGGCTGTAAAATCATGCATATGAGCCTAAATGAGCATAGTGAAAGCCTCATTTACTCCCTCAGCATGTATAATAATAGTATGGGCTTTGATTGTGGCTATCTAAAGCCCCAATGTCACTTAATGGGTTATAATGATTAGGTCTTCCTTGGTGTCATATAAAGGATCTTGGGCTTGCTCAAACTCTTCTTGGACATCATGGTTACCATGTGCAATACCACCTTGGCTGTGAAGTAAAACACCATTTTTTCCTCTATCAACTAGTCTTGGAGAATTATCAGTCTAGCTACCCATTGAGGATAGACAACTTATTCTTAACTCATGCTCAATGGTCTAAAGGTTCCAAAGAGTATTAATAACTCCATTAGTAATGTGAAAGAGGCAAAGGTCTAAGACCATGAGAGTTTTAGCTCTCAAGGTCATTATAGACCTCAATAAAGTCAGGAAGGAAGGGAGCCTTATAAATAGGCTCATAGCCTTAAGCATTAAGCTACTCTTTGGAACAGAGAACGAGTTGACCAGGGATGAGATTAAGATAAGGAAGCTTTCTCATTATGGTTAGCTAGTATAGAGAAAGTACCCTTGACTATTTCTTTAGATAGCCCAGCTATCAATCAAGATAAGCTTATTCCATTCAAGGAAAAGTAAGTAAAGTGCAAAGCTATAAGTCCATAATGAAGTACAGTTAGGCTAGCTATGTATGAAATAAGAATGTAAAAAAAGTAGAAAGAATCCTAAACATTGCATGAACTCACTAAGTATCAAGAGATAAGGATCTAAGGGTGAGTCAAAGGAAATGCCAATAAAAGCCATAAAGAGGAAGAAAGATTAGTTAGAGGTAAAGAGAAAGTATAGTACCGAGGTAGAGAAAGATCGAAAAAGGAAGACTCTAGGTCAAAGTTAGATTTTGGCTAGAGGATGTTAAGTAAATATGGGTCTTAAGAACATCCTACTAGCAAGTATATGTTATGGCACCCGTATGAACAAAAGTGCCTAAGGAAAGAAAAGCATAAGTTTAAAGTTATGCATTAAATCTAGCCAAGAACCAATAATCAATGATTGTCTATATCAGTAGCTAGAAGAGAGTACCCTCGATTCTGAGGATGAACGGAGGTTAGACTATTATCAAATCAGGATTAAAGCTAAGAGTATTATAATGATGGCATCTAAAGATGGTTAAGACTACTATGAATTCTAGGAATTTTTAATGACCCTAAACTGGTCAAGTGATCAAAAAATTACCTAAAAGCATTTTTGACAGAGAACAATCAGATAAAGTAGCCATAAAGAATTTTCGCTTTTTAAAAGTAGAATGTGGGGAGATGAGGGATTACACTTGTACTCTTCTTGTTTAAAGAAGAAAAGAAAAAGAGATATTTAGCAAAAGAGATAGATTTTATCAGTATAAAGTGGCTCTAGCAGTAAAAATGGACCCCACATGCCTTAATCCCCTTGAGCCAATTTTATTAAGTCTCCCACCTCTCATTTTCTATCCAAAATTTCATGCTCTAGCCAAAAGAAGAGAGAGGAGCTGCTGAAAGTGAAGAACAAGCAAGAGGAAGAAGAAAATCAAGCAAAATTCAAGGTGAGTTAGTATTTTGGCTTGATTTCTTCCATAGAAACTTATTTAAGAGCCAAAAATTTGTCTATATCAAATAAACCTAGTTCTTCCTTTCTGTTAGTTTGGTTTTCTCTTTAAGGTTGTGTATGCTGAATTTCAAGAAGGGTTCTTGGAAGGTATAGAGAGAGAAAATGAGAAATCGCAAGAATTGCAAGTAACAAATGCTTTAAATAAACTCCTTGCATGATTTGCTACATGTGGATGCTTTGATTGAGTTGATTGAAGCTTGTTATGGATTTTTAGCAATTAACCCTCATCCCTTGGTTGTGATTGAATTGATGATGCATGGAAAATGAATGTTTAAGTTATTGAATTAAAGGAAATTAGTATAGGAGTGAGGTTGTGGATGTACATGAAAAGAGATATTGCAAAACCTCATTTTTCTCCATTTTACTATGAATTTCGTCCAATAGTAGTTATGAAGGGAAAAAGGATGATCTTGGGTGTTTTATGCTTCCAATGGATTTGGAATGAGAAATTGTGTAAGGTGAGATGAAGAGCACACTTTTAGAAGCATTAGAACCTCAATTGCCAAATTTGGAATCTAAGAACCTTAAGTGGTTAAGTTTATGTTGTTAAGTTATATAATGCATGGAGAATGACTTAGTCTTGATGCCAAATACATCAGGTGGTGTAGGAGTGTGAATTACAAAGAAGTATCCTAAAGTGCAAGAAAGGAAGCCAATTCAAGCCACATTGGAAAGTAAAGCATATAAGGTAGCAATCCTTCTAACTTTTTCATCTACTTTGCATTGATTGTTGTATGTGTTGAATTACGATGTATGAGTTATGGTTGATGTAACATCCACATTTTCAATAATTGAAAATGAAGGCTAAATGAATAGCTACAAATGAATTAAGGGTTCAAAGAGTGGAAAGGGTAAATGTGAAATAGAAAGAAAATGAGGGTAGAAATGTCATTTTCCAAAATGTAGAAAAAGTAAGTGAAAACTGGTCATTTTAGAAAAGTAATGGCATTTTGGTAAATTTGAACAAGTTAAAGGGTATTTTGGTCAAAGTTTGATGAAAATATTAGAAATTTTACAGAGCCCCAAAAGATAGAGAAAAATTCACTAATCTATAAGTGAGGCATGTTTTAAGTTAAAATGACAAAAATGACCTTTATGGGAATTTTAAAAGTTATTTAGTATTTGGCTATTTAGTAAGCAATTAGTCAAATATAATTTCCTAAAGTATCCAGAGGCCTCAAATATATGATTTCAAAAGGTGGAGAATTAGCTTGAAAATTCTAGTAATTTATAAAATTGCTTCCAAGAGGAAGTCAGAAACAAATTCTTGGATCGGAAAGTAAAATGCCCGGAAAAAACCCTGAATTAGGGTTTTCTTCAAAAATTAATTAAAGGCATTATAGAAAGAAATTTAAGGAAAGAAATATCATGGAAGTGTTACATGAATTTAGGGAATTTTTAATGACCCTAAACCGGTCAAGTGATCAGGGAACTCCCAAAAAGTATTTCCGATCTGATAAAGTGTCTGTGTATAGTTAAAATAACTTTATTTGCATAAAGCAAATTGTGTGGTCTTTGATAATGCCACTTGTCTTCCCCTTACTCAAAGAATAAAAGTAGACCATATATTATGATTATGTGGTAGAAAATATCCATGTAAAGTTACCTTATTAGTACAGGGTACCCACAGTGTAGGATGATGTAAGCTTTATGACATCACAAGTGGTGAGTCACATGGACACATGGCAAGATCACACCCTTGATGCATGAGATTTGTCCATTTGGAAAGGTGGTTGAAATCAAGGACTAAGATCAAGCCAACAACTCTTGTAAATATGTGAAAGTTCAAGGGCATTTAGTAAATTGGATGCCTATAAATACCCCTTCCCACCCTTCAATCTTGGCAAAGAGTGGATTTATGAATGGAAACTCTTGCAAAATTAATTCTAGAGAGAGAAAGAGATTGAGGTGACTAATCAAGGATTAAGACCAAGACTAAGGTTAGTCTAATTACTTTCAATCTCTAATTACCTTGATTAGTGATTAATTAATTTATGATTAGCAAGGGATTAATGATGGATTAAAGCTTAATCATGTCAAAGGCTTAGAAATTGTCAAGAATTCTTTTATCTTGTTTATGTGATGATTGGATCTAGTAGTTTGATGATTGTATGAATTTTTAGAATCCTAAACCCTAAGAGGAGGTGCTGAACGAATTTAATCTTGTATGTGGAGGATTGATTTTGTGTTAAATAATGATTAGAAAGTGGTTTAGAAGCAAGATCAAGCATGTGTATGGAAAGAGAAGTTGAAAATCATGTTCTTACCAATTGTTGCATAATTTCGCGAGCTGTGTATCTTGAGGAAATAATGTGTTTTTGATGATGTTGATACTTCCAATGAATTTAGAAGGCAAAATTGTGTAGGGTATAAGTGAGAAAACAATTTAGGAAGCATTGGAATTAATTTTGGCAAAGTTAGAAGGTTATGACCCTAAGTTGTCAAGAAAGGGTTTTATGAATTGTTAAGTGTTATAGTGCACTGGTAATGGATTGTTATTGATGCCGAAAGCATTATGAATTGTGTAGGAGTGTGAATTGCAAAGGAAAGATTGGCAAAGTGCAAGTGGGAAGCTACTAAAGTGAATTGGAAAGTCAAGTTATCAAGGTAGCAAATACTCTAACTTTCCCATTCACATTGCATTTGATTGTTGTGTATGTTGTTTGGCCATGATTGATGTGGGTTGTAGCCCTATGACTTGTAAATCTTACTTGTACATGGTTGTAGCTATGCAAAACTTGATGTGCCTTGGCCTTATGCAATGAATGCTTTTATGATGAAGTAAGGTTTTGTTAATGTTTCATGGCATGTTAATATTACACATTATAATCATGTATGATGATGTGTTAGTTAGAATTATTTGCTACTAGGATTTCTTTGAAATCTCATTCATTCCAATGAACAACTCTAGGCCAAAGTTCAAAGGGCAAGGAAAAGAAGGTGCAAGATTAGGAGGATGGCTTCCCAACTTTGTGAAAATCTTGTATATATTGAAGCATGTTATCTTATGTTTGTATGTTGAACTTTGGGATCAAGATATGTTAAACCTATACTATGACAAGTACATAAGATATTCTGTACATAAATGCTATATATGTTAGTGAGTAATGCTATGATATGAAATGTTTGTAAGTAAAAGAAACGAGCATGCTAAAGTTAAGAAAAGGATCCAATATCCTTTGTTAAAAGCTCAACTTGAGTTAGTGAAGAAACAAGGAAAACCAGGTTTAAATGAGTTGAATTTTTTCATAAAAATACTACATGTTCAAAGCTTTAAAATGAGCTAGAGTCTGTCAAATTTTGTTGTGTATGTAAGAAGTTACAATTTTCCAAAGTTAAGGGAAAAATCTGGAAATTGGAAAAGTGACCAAATGAACAGTTAATATTCACGAAATAAATTGTATTGATTGAGTAGGAAATTGACCACATGAATATTTTTCCCTTGTAGGGAATTGAATAAGCTTTATTTAGAGACTTGAACCACTTGACTTCAATTTTTTTAGAATTAGTTATGAATTTTTAAAATTGGCAAAAAAATTCATTGGGATGACTAATTCTAGTCTATGTAATATATCCAAGTGGTTTAGTTAAGATCTCTAATGTATGGTAAAGCTAAGGAAGGAAACCATATAACATGTAAATCCTTGCTTGTGAGTGTGCTTGCTTGTAGCTATGCAATGATTGCCTTAGCCTTGTGCAAATATGATTATATGAGTAAGATTTTGTTACTAGTGTCATGGCATGTTAGTTTATGTTCAATAAATCATGCATGTTGATGTTGGTTAGAAATAATTGCTATTGGGATTTCTTTGAAATCTCATTGTTTCCGATATTAACCAATAGGCATAAATTCCAAGGGTAAAGGGAAAGAAGTGCAAGAGCAAGTGGAGATGGCTTCATGAAGATATTTTGCACGTGTCATGTTGTACATGCTTTCTGATGTACATGTGCATTATTATGAGCTTTTGGATGAATGTAAATTAAACTCCTACATTGATTCATTTTGGTGCTATGTGATGTAAATAAGTGTGTGGTAAGGTGAAATGCATGAAGAAATGAAATTGAGCACACAACTTGGTTAAAAAGGGTCCAAAGCCCTTTCAAAATGACAAAATAGGATAATTTGAGCAAATTTTACACGCAAGTATATCTTTTCATAACATTTCTGAAAAGTACTGGTTTACTCAATTTGACTTGTGTGGAAAAAGTTATGATTTTTCAAAGTTCAGTAGAAAACCAGAAAATTTGACAACACAAAGTTCACCTTGGCGAAGTGCATCCTGGAAGAGCTTGCCACAACAAACATGGTCACAAAGTTCACCTTGGCAAAACCCAAAGTTTTCCGTAGTAAAATCCCCCATTTTGGACCAAATGAACAATGATTTTTTCAACTCTTTTTAGCTTTGATTGAGCATTACTTTGGTCCAATGAACATTTTTCCCTTAGAAGGGATTGAGAAATGTTTAATTAGAGACCTAAATAACTTAGTTTAAAGTTTTCTAGAATTAGTTGTGAATTTTTAAAGTTGGGCCAAAATTCCAAGTTTATAAAAGAATAGTAAGTCAAGTGGGTATTTTGAAATTCACTAAGATAACTAATTCTAGCTCACATAATGGACTCCAAGGGTCCCATTAAGACCTCTAATAGATAATAAAGCTAGCTAAGAGAGTTGTTACAGAGTAAGTAAAAATTTCATGAATAGCAGTTTTGGACAAAACTTGGACTAGTTTGTCATAGTCTTTACTAAGGATATCCTAGAGTGCTCCAAATCTTTAGAGAAACATGAAAGACAATTGAGAATTATTCTGTGTTCCTAAAGGAGAATATTTAAATGTTAAACTCAATAGGTGTATATTTTGGGCTGAGTAAGGTTAAATTCTTAGGTTATATAATACATCATGAAAAGAGGTTATAATAAGTGACAGTAAGGCAGAAGTAGTCCCTAGATGGGAGCAACCCAAGCCAACCACGTTGATAAAAAACTTTTGGGTTTAACAATTTATTACAAATATTTTACACAACTATTCTCAAATTGTCCTCTTGCTGACTATGCTCAGCAGCAATAATTGGTATTTTATGGGATGTAAAGTGTGAGGGCAATTTTTGAAAGTTTAAAGAAGGCTAACCAACTTTATTATTTTAGATGTGAAAAAGACTTACATAGTCTATGATAATACCTAAAAGCAGCACAGTAAGACAGGGTGGTAGCCAATACCTCATGGCAGTTAAAGTGTTATGAGTAAAATTACTCACTTATTATTTTGAGCTAGCAGCAATTTATTACCCTCTAAAGATATGAGGACACAATCTTTTAAAGTAGCAGTAAAGTAAGGTGATGATCATGAGAGTTTCAAGTAATAGCAAGATTAGAGAAACTTAAGATATTATCCAGGTATAATAAATGTGATTACCGATGCCTTAAACAGAATGGCAATGCAGGTGACTATAGAATGTTAAAAAGCAAGAGTTATTTGAGAGTTTTAGAGATTGAAGCTTAATGCCTCATATATAAATGCAAATAGAGAGTCATGAAACTAGTCAAATAACGAGGGGTCCAGAAAGTAAGGTTAAAGGAATTTAGAGACAAGTTAAAGTTGCTATGAACTATTGAAGCATAGAAGAACCAAGGGAAGTGAGATATTTTAGAAGTTCCCTACTAGAGGGCTAAAGTTTAGAAAAAGAATGCTATATCCCTCCAACATTTGCTCTAAGGCAATGAGTATAGATAAGACTTGATGAGTACACTATTCACCTTGGGTTTAACTAAAATTTATTATGTAACATTTCTCTTCTATAGCTTTATTACTCATTAGAGACCTTAACTTAATCACTTGGGACCATTACATAAGCTATAATTAGTCAACTACGTGAATATCAAATTTCTCTCTTGAGGTGTTATTCATTTGTAAACTTGGAATTTTGGCCCAACTCTTATTATTCACAACTAATTCTAGAAAAAAATTAAACTAAGTGATTCAAGTCTCCAAAGAAAGCTTGTTCAATCCCATTAAACTATGTGAAATTTCACTGTTCACTTGGTCAAAAATTGGGACTTCACTATGGCTAACTTTGGGTTTCGCCAGGGCCAACTTCTTAAGCTTGCAATGAAATTGCTCTAGGACCAAGTATGTTGTGGTGAACTCTTCTAGAAATCCCACTCTGACCACTTTCAACGAGACGAACTTTGCTGCTATCATTTTTCTGATTTTTCTGCTAAACTTGTAAAATGCATAACTTTTTACACACAACTCCAAATTGAGCAAACTAGGACTCTTTAGAAGTATTATGAAAAGATATACTTGCATGAAAAATTTCATAGCTTTTGGATTTCATTTGTTCATTTTAGCCCTAAATGTCAAAACTAAGGTGTTGCCCCCTCTAATATGAGTCTTGCTCGCTCAATTCTTTCCTTTCATGCATTTCACCTCATCACATGGTCATTCATCATTCTTGGCATACAATTACATCTTTTAATCACATTATTGTCGAAAGAGACATATTAACATACATTCATCCAAAAATAGCACATATACACAATAGTATGCACAACATGTGCAACCTTTCCTTTAGAATTGGAAGCCACCCACCTTTCACTCTTGCACCTTTTGCCCTTGCTTCTTGAGCTTGTGCCTATTGGTTATCATTGAAAAGAATGAGATTTCAAAGAAATCCTAGTAGCAAATAATTTTAACTATCACATCAACATGCATGATTATTGGGATGGAATATTAACATGCCATGAAAGTTTAACAAAACCTTACTTTTCACACTAGCATACATTATACAAGGCCAAGGCACATCAATTTTTTGTATGGCTACAACCATGCAGAAGTAAGGAACTACATTTCATAGGGCTACAATCCACATTAATCATGGCCAAACAACAAACATAACAATCAAGTGCAATGTAAATGTCAAAGTTAGAGAATTTGCTACCTTGAAGCGTTAACTTTTCAATGTAAACTTGAAGTGGCTTCTACTAACACATGTGACTTCCTTTTAGAAATTTAACACTCTTACACATGATATAATGCAATTGGCATCAGTACTAGGCCATTTCTCATACATTAGAACATTTAACAACTCATAAAACTTTCTTTCCAACCACTTAGGGTCTTTAGCTTCTAACTTTGCTTAATATGATTTTGATGCTTTCAAAGTTGTGTTCTTACTTCTACCCTAGACAATTTTGCCTTCTAAATCCATTGGAAACATCAAAATACACAAATTCACACTCCTTCCCTTCATTAGCAAAGGTGAACGAAATTTATAGAACCTATAGAGGGAATGAGATTTTCCAAGATTTATTTCTATACACATGCTTCATCTCACTCCTATACCATTTTCCTAATCATCAAATAGCATAATCACCTGGATATTCATGCATTGTCCTTTTTGTCTAGCATCTTCATTTTCAACACAAACTCAAATCAGCTCAAAATAACTATCTACATGTAGCAAAATATGAATATAGTTGATATATGGCATTAACTCTTTCAATTCTTGCTCTTTCTCGCTTTCTCTCTCAAGCCCTCATTCAAGACCTCTCTTGTAACTCTTGAATCTCAAGCTTAAAAAGAAATCTAAATTGATTAAAGAGAAGAACAAATCTCATGGATGAAATCCTATGCAAGAATCAAGCTCAAAATACATTCTTACCTTGAATTTTAGCTTGAACTCTTCCTCTTCTTACTTCCTTGATAGAACCCAATATTTACATGGTTTTCTTGAGTGTTTTATGGTGTTTTGTAACACCTTTACCCTTATTTTGCATGCATTTATACCATTATTGATTATATTGATTCATGCATTGCATTATACTT
>QFDD01000357.1:0-52092 GCA_006871305.1 Vachellia collinsii | reverse complement strand
AGAGAGAGAGAGAGAGAGAGAGAGAGAGAGAGAGAGAGAGAGAGAATCAAAAACCTTACTTAATAAGGCGCATAAACAAATTTCTGATCCCTTCAATTTAATTGAGAAGGTGTTGCTCTTGAATAGCAGAAGGTGTTGCTCTTGAATAGAAGGGGAACCATACCAACTTATCAACTCATTGTTTGAACCAACAGGTGAGCAATAAATCCAAAGCCAATCTTGAGTGCACCCTCAAAATGATAGATACTTCTAGCACAACACCATCACTTCATCCATATCTATCTACCCCACAAAGAGGCTATTTATAGGGATTTAAATTAATGTCCTCTAGATCAAGGTAGCAATATAACCTCACTGTAGCTCTCAGGCAGCTCATCCTTTTATTCATAAAAAAAGAAAATGATGAGCAAGAAAAAATTAATAAAAGTGTCAAAAAGAAAAATACTTCCAATCCTTAGAAGAAAACAGTCAGAACGCAAAAGGTTAAATGGACGTAGGGCTAGAACAAATACACTGATATGTAGGTGGTGAATATGGCTTCCAAAGAGCCTATTATATTGAAGAGAGAAGAAAGGAAATCATACTATCATTGTCCAATCATGGTAGAAATAATTGGCAAAGTTGATTAGATCCTAAATGCAAGATCCTCAATAACTAATGTGATAATTTTAAACATTACATGAGTATAACCAAGAAGCTTAATTACTTTGGTATAGTACGCAAATCTCATGTTTTGATGCATACTTAATAATATTATCAATCTTCTATCATGACCAAGTCATAGAAGGATTAGGTGATTCCATTTCTTATCAAGTATACCAAAAAAGAATAATAATTCTAAGCCTTTTTACCTCTTAATTTAGTCTAACATTTCTTCACTCTATTTGGTTACTTTTGTAGTTTTCATACAATTTTATTTTCATTTTATTTTTTGCCATAAAGGGGAGGAAGAAGAAAGAGTGATATCACCCCATATTATATGTAAAAGAGAACCACAAATGGGACAATATAACCATTTATGTACAACCATGCATCTGCATGCATTTTAATTCTAAAGTGAAATATAATTACTTCATAAAAAGTGTTGTTCAACAAAATTTGAAAAAACGTTTCAAAATTTCAAACCTTCATTGCCTTTTGAAGCTTGATAGGTTAATGTTCCTCCTCCTCCTCTTCACATGTGTGTTTAGTGCCACTCAAATTTGTAGTTTTATATGTTGAAGGCTCCAGTTGTTCATCAAATGACTCTTTATATATCAAGTAGACAGTTGTTTTCTTCACAGTGAAAACCACTTTATGTCTGCTAAGTAATGAGAGAACCAATATTAACGATATGTTTGAGAATAATTTTTTTAAGTGATTTTACGCAATCCGAGATAAATATGTGAAAGAAATTTTTTCTCGACTTACATAAAAATGCTTTTTAAGTGATTGTCAAGCAATATATAACTTATAAGGAATGACTATAATCACCAAATGAAAATTGTTTTATTGTATGTTGTCCAGTCGTTATGTTATTTTTTATTGATTACCGTTCTTAGAACATCACATAGATTCTCCTGATAATTTAATTACTGTTTTCTCCTGGCTGTAAAAGACTAAAAATACCCATTTTGTCAACTAGAATAAACTAAACAAATAATTATTTTTACAAGTATCTGTATGACTTTCATAACTAAGAAAATATAATGAATTATGAATTGTCATGATATTATTGGGCTTAATTGTACTTTCAGGTGCTCACACGTTTGGAAGAGCACACTGCATCACATTTAAGGACAGGTTATACAATTTCAGTGGCACAGGCCAGCCTGATGCAAATCTCAACGCTACCTACCTTCAGAAAGTGCGACTCGTGTGTCCTCTTGATGGAGATGGCACCAGCTTGACCAATCTTACCTAACCACTCCCAACACCTTCGACAATAAATACTACACCAACCTTCAGCAATTCACAATGGCCTCCTTCACAGTGACCAAGAGTTTTTCTCCTCTGCTGGTGCAGACACCATCGCCATTGTTAATGGCTTAGCCAGCAACCAGTCCCTCTTCTTCACCTAGTTCGCTGCCTCCATGATCAAGATGGGTAATATTGGCCCTTTGACTGGCTCTCAGGGTGAAATACGCGATCTCACTGTAATTTTGTTAACTCAGATTCCTCTAACTTCAGTTCTACCACTCTCACCAAAGAGCTTCATCATGATCATGTTCGGGTCAGCGCGTTCTGATTAAGTTCGGGTGTGTATACCATGGCCTATATGTGTACGGCGTTCTGTGGTCATAATAAACTTTTTTATCATTCCAATGGCTATGAAAGAGTGTGTGGGTGTGTGTGTTTACCGTTAGTCCATTTGACGGCTCTGATTTGAGTAAAAAGAGAAATTCATCACCCATAGACACATTGAGGGCTTATTTGGATTTAGTTATGATAAATATGTTTATGAAAATTTATGAAATCCCAAAAATGGCTTTCACCTCCACTTGGTCATTAGATTCCACATTTGATATTATTTCCTTCCTCTCTGCTTCTTCTATGGATTTTAGTTTGTCTTTCATGTAGACCAAAGTGGTTTTCTTTGTATAATTTATTATCATTAAGCAACTTATACAAGATTCACATGCCTTGTAACCGAAATCACTTGATGGGAAATATACACAACAAACAATCACCCCTTTTAAAAGATCACGGCTATTAACTGGAGGCATTTTAAATTGTATAGAAGCTCCTTCACCCTTGAATGATAGCCAATATGGGTAATTGTCACGAGGGAGAGCACAATCATCACTATACTTTGTAAGATTGAATCCCTGCATAGCAACAAAAACACAACATCTAATTTAACTATACCATATATATATATATATTAACTTCGGTCCCTAATATAAAGAGCCAGTTAACTTTTTAAAATTGTTATATGTCTCATTAGATTATATATCAGCTTATAAGTTAGACAAATTAGTTTAGAGAAAATAAAAGAGAAATATATCAATTAAATAGCTTTATTAATCTCTTCAAAAAGAGTTAACTAGTTTTTATATTAAGGACTGGAGATAATATATATATGTAGCTAGAAGTCCTTTTCCAAAAAAAAAAAAAAGGAAAATCTAATTTGAGAGAAAGAAAACCTGTAAAATCCATTCTGAAAGTGTACGAAAGACTTGAGAACTCCTTCCAATTTGAATCACAAAGCAATTGTCAAACCTTGAGATTTCCATAAAATTTGTGGCACACAAAGAATCAGGAATCTCTAATCCATCTTGCCATAAAAGACATTGTTGCTTTGGTTCACTACTAGAGATTGTTGAAGGACGATGAATAATGTTTAAGGGATCACATAAAATTTTTGATGTCATGTCCACATGTGTTGGAATAAACGATAGTGCATTATCTGTTGGGGATATCCAGGTCTGGTAGAGAGAATGAATCATATGATGTGATAATCCTTCATGGCCACAAACAGATAGATATAAGATGCTTTTTAATCTCATTAAAGAAAAGGGCACTTGTTTTAATGTAGGAGCAATTAGAGTTGTCAAAGATTTCATTTGCTCTATGTCCTCCTCTAGCCTCTCAATGTGCACACAGCCAGAAAGAATGAAAGTTTTTAAGCATTTTAATCTATAGATACTTCTTGGGAGACTTTGAAGGCCAATACAATCCTCCAAATCAAGTAGAAGAAGTTTATGAAGAAGCCCAATAGCATGATGTATCTTGGACAAGCTTGGACAATCTTTTAGGACCAATGTTTCAAGATTCAGTAGATTTGAGAAATTAGGAGTTTGCACCAAGTAAGGAGAGTGGCTAAGATTGAGGATTCTCAGCCTTTCCAATACCTACAATGGAAACATTTAATTTCAAAATTAAAAAAATTATGATGATACCATACCACATAGACTAAATATACCATAATGCCATAGATTCAAAGTATCTTTTTGCAATTTTTCAG
Source organism: Vachellia collinsii (assembly GCA_006871305.1). Lineage (NCBI taxonomy): Eukaryota > Viridiplantae > Streptophyta > Magnoliopsida > Fabales > Fabaceae > Vachellia > Vachellia collinsii. The sequence goes on along the minus strand of QFDD01000357.1, from coordinate 48,146 downwards.
AGAAACTATCATTAATGTACATACCAGGGGTTCATGCCACACTTGTATGAGGTTGTTAAATTTCAAGTCAATAGCAACTAATTCCTCTTGACGAAACTCTCTAGGAATGTATTTTACTAGAAAACCATGCCAGCAAAGCCATCTAAGATCTTTACTAATGTTTTTATAGTTTCCTTTAAGTTGTACATTGTCAAGACGAAGTAATCTGAGTCTCTTCATCTTCTTAAATACTTCTGTTTGAAATTGCATCTTTTTACTTTGTGACAATTTCAAAGATAGTCCTTCAATGGCCTCTGTTCCCTGCAAAAGCAAAAGCATAATGAAATTGAAATGTGCATTTGTTTTATTTGTTTTCCAAAAAGAAAAATAGAAACACATATCTCATGATCAAGTTTATAAAGCGTGTGACTACAAAATGAGTTTTACAATGCATACATGTTAACATAAAATAGTAAATATTAGCAATACCATGTGTTCTGATAATAGTGTAAGTGCATCCTTATGAAACCATAACCTGCTTCTCTTCCCAAGCTCTCTTTGAGAGTCATCCCGAACTATTTCTCTTCCCATGTCCCGCAGCAGATCATGCATACCAATTGTGTTTTCTCATCAATAGTTATAAGGCTTCGCTCCACAAGGGTTTTGATTCCAATGTCAGTAAAAAATTCACAACCATTTAATATATGTGTCGCATCATTTCTATCCATCCCAAAAAAGAAGCAAGACATATCAAGGAATATTTCTTTCTCCAAAGTCCTAAACCATCAAAGCTTATTTTTAGCTTATGTTGTATCTTATTATGGGGAATTCTTTCAAGTTTCTTCAATACACACTTCCATTCCTTTTCTTCTCTATCAAATAAATAGGAGTCAAGGACTTCAAGTGCTAATGGAAGTCCCCCAGAGTAGGCAACTATATCTCTTGAAAGGTTAGCAAAATCCTCTTTTAGACTTTCTTGTTTAAAAGCATGCCAACAAAAAAGCTTAATAGATTCCCCTTCATCCAAATTCTTCATCGCATAAACATAACAGCCCTTTTTATGTAGTAGATGTTGAGATAATGTTTTGATGATGACAAATATGTTTTTTTGAAATTATATTTAGATTGTTTGTTTTCAGAAAGTTTTAGAAAACTTCGAGTTTTTAATGAAATCCTTGAGAGAACTCAAGTTATGTGTTTTAGAACTCAAGTTATAGTGTTTAAAAATGTGTTTAAAATCTCAAACTTTCAAGAGAACTCAAGTTTTGATTTGAATTCTATCAAAACTCGAGTTCTGGGAGTTAAAACTCGAGTCTCGGGTTTTGAAAAAGGGTTAGAAATGCAAAACTCTCTGTAGAACTCAAGTTTTGAATAAAAGTTTTCATATAACTCGAGTTTTGTGATTTAGAACTCGAGTTTCGAATATTGGAAGTGTTTTAGAAAACCAAAACTCTCAGTCAAAACTCAAGTTATGTTAGAAGTTTTGGCAAAACTCGAGTTTCATTTTATAGAACTCGAAAAACAAGTAACGAAAATAGTAACAAAGGAATGCTCAGAATGTCCTGTCTTGAAAAAGGAAAATGAACGTTTAAGTAAGACTCTTGAAAAATTTACTAGAGGTAGTGAAATGTTGGAAGTTATCCTAAAAAGCTAGAAAGTGGTAAATGATAGAACTGGAATAGGTTATAACCTAATTGGTGATAAAAGAAAAGGAAAGAAAAGATACGGAGGTAAAAGCTATCTCAAGTATTTCCAAAAGTCCATTCATACATCTGAACCATTTACATCATGTATTTACTACAACAGAAAAGGGCACAGAACCTCTTCTTGTTATTTCAAGAAAGTGAAAACATTAGGAACATATAAATGGATACCCAAAGGAACGCATGAATCATGTCAAACTAACCTCAAAGGACCCAACAAGCTTTGGGTACCTAAAACAATAACTTGATTTCTTGCAGGTATGTCTTAGAGTATCCAAATCAAACAAATAATACATTGATAGTGGATGCTCAAGACACATGACAGGGGACAAGAGTAAATTTGTCAACCTGAAATCAAAGGATGGAGGAAAAGTAAGTTTTGGAGGAAACCAATCTGGGAAAATCACTGGAATTGGAGAAATAGGTAACTCAAATGGATTGCCAGTAAAAGATGTTTATCACGTTGAAGGGCTTTGTCACAATCTACTAAGTGTAAGCCAAAGCACTGACAAAGACAACTGGGTCATATTTGATGCTCAAGAATGCTTCATTGTTAACAAGAAGGATTTGACAATTGACAAAGAAAAGATAAACATTCAACTATGAGCACCCAGGGACGGTAACTGTTACACTCTTGACTTAGAAAATTCTTTTGCTAATTCTTGTTTTATTAGTCAAGCTGATGAAAGTTATCTATGGCATAAACGATTAGCTCATGTGAACATGAATGAACTAGACAAGTTAATTAAACATGATTTAGTTCAAGGAATTCCAAAGCTCAAAGTCAAAAATGATTTGATATGTGATACTTGTTAGATAAGAAAGCAAAACAAATCATCTTTCAAATCCAAAAATGAGATTTCAACCAAAAGACCCCTTGAACTACTTCACATGGATTTAATGGGTCCAGCAAGAGTAAAGAGTCTTGGTGGAAATCTGTATACACTTGTCATAGTTGATGATTATTCTAGATTTACATGGACTATGTTTCTGTCATCAAAAGATGAAACCTTTGAATTATTTGTTATATTTGCAGAAAAGGTCCAGAATGAGAAATGTATGTCTATTGTTTCTATTAGAACAGATCATGGAGGAGAATTTGAGAATGGGGACTTTGCAAGCTACTGTGAAGGGAAAGGAATCAATCACAACTTCTCGGCTCCTAGGACTCCTCAACAAAATGGAGTTGTTGAGAGGAAGAACAGAGTCTTGACAAACATGGCATGAGCTATGATAATAGAAAAACAAATGTCTCAAGTCTTCTGGGCAGATGCAATCAACACAGCATGCTACATCTCCAACAGGGCCTATATCAGGAGATCTCTCGGGAAGACACCATATGAGCTGTACAAGGGAAGAAAGCCAAACCTTTCTCATCTCCACATCTTTGGCAGCAAGTGCTTCATTCACAACAATGGGAAGGAGAACATTGGTAAATTCGATCCTAGAGATGATGAAGGTTTATTTCTTGGTTACTCAAATAGGAGTAAAGCATATAGAGTTTTTAACAAACATACTTGTGTAGTTGAAGAATCAATACATGTTAAGTTTGTTGAAACTGAATCTCAGACAAAACCTTTGGTAGATGAGGAAATTGCTATTTCAAAAGATTTTCAAAATGTGCCTTCACTAGAAAATGATCCCGAGGAAGATCCCTCGGACAAACTTTTTGAATCAGCTCAACCAAAGGCGTGGAAGTACATCAGAAATCACCCTCTCAATCAAGTGATTGGAGAAGTGAATGAAGGTGTACAGACACGAAGGAAATTTTTAAGTGAAGCACAATTTTCAGCTTTTATTTCTGAAATTGAACCCAAGAATGTAGAAGAAGCTTTGTCTGACAATGACTGGATTATTGCTATGAAAAAAGAACTAAATCAATTTGAAAGAAATCAAGTTTGGGACTTGGTACCCCGTCCAAATGATCATCCTGTCATTGGAACAAAATGGGTATTCAAGAACAAACTTATTGAATCTGCAGTAATTGTTAGAAACAAAGCTACATTGGTGGCAAAGGGTTATAATCAAGAAGAAGGAATTGATTATGAAGAAAACTATGCAGCAGTGGCCAGATTAGAAGCTATACAGGTTCTTCTTGCCTTTGCTTGTATCAAAAATTTCAAACTTTTTCAAATGGATGTGAAGAGTGCTTTCCTGAATGGTTTTATTACGGAAGAAGTTTATGTTGAACAACACCCTGGTTTTGAAGATATTTCAAAACCAGATTATGTTTACAAATTAAAGAAAGCACTCTACGGTTTAAAACAGGCTCCTAGAGCTTGGTATGAGAGATTAAACAAATTTTTGATTGACAAAGGTTTTGTTAGAGGGAAAGTTGATACAACTTTATTTATTAAACATATTCACTCTGATGTACTTATAGTTCAAATATATGTTGATGATATTATATTTGGAGCCACTAACAACACTCTCTGTGAAGATTTTGCTAAGACAATGCAGGGAGAGTTTGAGATATCCATGATGGGAGAATTGAACTTCTTCCTTGGACTTCAGATCAAACAAAGGAAGAATGGGATCTTCATAAGCCAAACCAAATATCTAAAGGAGCTCTTAAAGAAGTTTGGAATGGAACAATGTAGAAGTGCTGATACTCCCATGAGTTCCACTGCCTTGCTTGATGCTGACGTGAGTGGGAAAGATTTTGACATCAAGAGATATAGAGGAATGATTGGATCATTACTCTATCTCACAGCTAGCAGATTTGATATCCAATTTAGTGTGGGAATGTGTGCTAGATATCAAGCTGCACCAAAGGAGTCACATGCATAAAATGTAAAGAGGATCTTCAGATATCTAGCTGGAACCACTAATCTTGGAATGTGGTACCCAAAAGGTAACAATGAATATTTGTTATCATATTCTGATTCTGACCATGCTGGCTATAAAACAGGTAGAAAAAGCACAAGTGGTCATTGTCAATTTCTTGGAGGGTCACTGGTGTTGTGGTTTAGCAAGAAGCAATCAATCGTGTCACTATCCTCAACAGAAGCTGAATATGTCGCTGCTGCTAGTTGCTGTGCACAAGTTCTTTGGATGAAACAGTAACTTCAGGATCTGGGAATGGATTTGTCAGAAATCCCAATCCTCTGTGACAACACGAGAACCATAAGCCTAGCAAAGAATCCTGTGCATCACTCCCGAACAAAGCATATAGATATTCGTCATCACTTCATTCGGGATCATGTTCAGAAAAAGGATGTCAAAGTCATATTTATTCCAACTCACCAACAAGTGGTAGACATCTTCACCAAACCTCTTTCCAGAGAGTAATTTGTGAATATTAGAAGAGAATTGGGAATGGTAAATCCCAATGAATTGTAAGTATTTTCACGTTTAATGTTTATAAGTTTTGATGATTATATACTAATTTTATCATCGGAGTGTTTTCAGAAAGTTTTCCAAGTCTCTGTTTTCATCACAAAGAACAGAGTGTGTTTTATACCAAGCAAAACTCGAGTTCTGATGATTCTCAGAAGAAAAAGATGTGAAACTTAAGTTTCATGTGAAGAAAACTCGAGTTTGGACGAGATTTTGAAGCAAAAATGGGTTGGAGATCACGAGACTCGAGTTTGATGATCAAAACTCGAGTTCTGCTGAGCATTTTCTGACTTAAACTCGATGAAGGAAGAAAGTTTGTTTGAAACTCGAGTTATGGGAAGCCAAAACTCGAGTTCCAGAAGCTCCAGAGGTGCAACTCGCAACAAAACTCAAGTTTCCTAAAGGGTTCAGGTAAAACTCGAGTTTACAGAGGACAAAACTTGAGTTATGGTAAGTTTTTATGTTTCAGGGTCCTAAAACTCGAGTTTTGGCTAAGCAAAACTCGAGTTATGGCAAGTCTGTTCATACTCACGACCCCGAAACTCGAGTTTAGCTGAACAAAACTCGAGTTCTCAAGTGCCTGTTCATCTTTGGACCCCGAAACTCGAGTTTTTCATAAATGAAACTCGAGTTATAGGGCATTTCTCAAATTTTGCATGCCCGAAACTCGAGTTTTGGGTGACAAAACTCGAGTTTCGAGAGTCATCGAGGCTAAATTGCTCCAGAAACTCGATTTTTCACACTTTCCCCTTTTCAAAAACTCAAGTTAACCTAATTTCTCTCTCCCAAAATTCAATTTAACCGTTTCCTTTACTCAGAAACCGTTTCAATCACCCTCATAACCGTTTTCGATCATAACCCATCTCTTTATTCTCATTTATTCCTTCATTTCTACCGATTAAATCCCCAAATTTTTCCTTTGATACCATCGGCACCCATTTCACCAAATTCCCAGTTTCTGTGATTTTTCCTTCAATCCAAGTCATGGCTCTCACAAAATGGTCTTCGAAAACCTCTCCCAAGTCCAAGAAACCTACCACAAGTACACCTTCTTAATCTCAAGCCTCAACCCCTCCTCCATCGAAACGGGTTCGCATAACAGAGCCATCAAGGAGCAACCATCTGAAGTTCCATTGGTTAGGAAACCAAGAGCAAGCAGGCTCAAATCCATCCTGAGTCCAAAGGCAAAGGGCAAGGTACCAATGACAGAATCCACACAACCAAAAGCCTCTCGGGCACAACCTACAGACTCTGACACAGAGAGCATTTCTCCTGCTTCTCGGGTCTCAGGGACAAGAAAGAAGATGAAAGCACAGAAAGCCTCAACATCAGAGACTCAACAGCCCTCTATGCAGACTGCAGGAGCAGCACCCCTTGGATTCAATATAAGAAGTGTCTTTATAAACCCTCAAACTCCTGGAATTTTTGAGAATGCATATAAGGATAGGGAGTTGTGTCCTGCCATGGTCATAGACTTAGACAAGATTAAAAATTTGGGAATAGATGTTAAGGAGTATTTGGAACATTATGAGAGTTTACTAAAAATAAATATCTCCTATTCCCCAAACATGGTTAGGATATTTTATAACAATTTGGAGACCAAGTCTGCTATTGATGGGTCAGGGAAAGTATTACTGAGGTTTATGAAGACCAAGATGAGAGGGTATGACATACACTAAGTACCAGATTTGATTAATACTTATTTGGGTACACATGTCTATGAGGCTGAGTTGAGAAGCTTTAGTGAAGAGGAGATTTTTGAGTATTTAAGGCCTGGGGAGACTTTTACTGGATTAAAGTTTGAGCCTGCAGCCATGTCCCCTGTTCAGAGGGTCATTCACTACATCTATACCAGATGTTTAGTGAATAAGGGTAAGAATTACACCCACATGTCCTCTACTGACTATCAGATGATGGCATCCATTATGGCCAAGGAGAAGAGAAACATTGGCCAGATGGTTTTTGATGAGATGTGGAGGTTCAGAACCTCCAAGTCTAAGAGGATGGCAGTCCCCTACCCCTGCTTGGTGTCTAGGATCATGGAGCTTTATAAGATTTGGCACATTATGAAGGATCAGAAGGCACTTAAGCCTATTGAGTTTAAGGAGAATCATCTTCATAGGATGAAGATTGAGATACAGATCACTCCTGAGAAGACCACTGTGGAGAGTAAGCAGAGGAAAAGGACTGCTTCAGGACCTTCCAAGGTGCCTCAGGATAAGGCCTAGTCTTCTGCCCCTCAGCAGCCCACCTCAACACCTTCTTTTTCTCAGGCTTCAGTCTAGCATTTCTTGGAGACAGAGTTTAGGAAGATGAGTGAGTAGTTCACACATGCTTTCCATTCAGAGACTCAGAGTTATGTGAACACTCTCTTGAAGGCTGCTGCAGAGTATTTTTCTGGGAAGTCACTTGATCTAGCAGTGGCTGATATGAGGACATCAGTGGATGCTTTGCAAGTCTCAGTGGATTCACTGAAAGTATCAGTGGATACTAGACTTGCCTCCTTGGAAGGAAGGATGACTTCCATGGAGGACTTCATTAGAGGATTTTAGGCCCCCTCCTCCTACAGCTGAGCCATCTGGACCTGAGCCCTCTCTTGAGCCTGCTTCTGCATCTCCTGTGGCATCTTCTCTTCCAACATCTCCAGCTCCTGCACCCTTTGTACCTTCTCCTGTTGCTTCTCCAGTTGCTGGCCCTGCTCCTAACTCTGAGCCTGTTCCCTCATCTCCTGCTCCTTCATCCCCTATGCCTGATCCTACTCCCTCAGCTCCTGCTCCTGGTTCTGACCACACCCCTTTACTTCTTCTTGAGTACCATCCCATTGAGTCTGGTCAGCTATCTACAGCCTCTGAGCCTACCCCCTCTGAGCCTCCTCTATCCCTTGCACCTCAACATTTCTGACTCTTCTCCTTCTTTTGAGCACCCTGCCTCTCGCTCTCACCCTCTTTGATTGATGACAAAAAGGGGGAGAAGTGGTGACTCTTATATTTTGTATTGTGACATTTTGTATTGAGACATGTATATGTTTCTTATTTTTGACTCTTGTTTGAATTTTCTGATCAATTTATGAAGTTTGATGAATTTTATGCACAGTTGATAAATTGTTGTTTCTGAATTGTTTAATCTGTTTTTATCTCCTGTTGATTGGTTTTGTCATCATCAAAAAGGGGGAGAATATTGAGATAATGTTTTGATGATGACAAATATGTGTTTTTGAAATTATATTTAGATTGTTTGTTTTCAAAACATTTTAGAAAACTTCGAGTTTTTAATGAAATCCTTGATAGAACTCGAGTTATGTGTTTTAGAACTCGAGTTACAGTGTTTAAAAATGTGTTTAAAATCTCAAACTTTCAAGAGAACTCAAGTTTTGATTCGAGTTCTATCAAAACTCGAGTTCTGGGAGTTAAAACTCGAGTCTCGGGTTTTGAAAAAGGGTTAGAAATGCAAAACTCTCTGTAGAACTCAAGTTTTGAATAAAAGTTTTCATATAACTCGAGTTTTGTGATTTAGAACTCGAGTTTCGAATATTGGAAGTGTTTTAGAAAACCAAAACTCTCAGTGGAAACTCAAGTTATGTTGGAAGTTTTGGCAAAACTCGAGTTTCATTTTATAGAACTCGAGTTTCAGGCTCTGAAGTATTTTTGAAACTCGAAACTTCCTTCCAGAACTTGAAGTTTCAATGAAAGTTTTGTTGGAGCTCGAGTTGTGAGTATCAGAACTCGAGTTTCGAAGAGAGAGAAATGAAACTTCCTTCTCAACTTGAAGTTTAAGCAAAAGTTATGGCATAACTCGAGTTTTGGGTTTACAGAACTCGACTTTCGTGCTAAGGAAAATTTCTGAACTTCAAAACTTCTTTCCAAACTTCAAGTTTCGTTAAGAGTTTTCATATAACTCGAGTTTTGAGTATTAAAACTCGAGTTTAGAGAAGCAAATCTGTTTTAAACCTGAAACTTCCAATGAAACTCGAGTTACACATAAAAGTTTTGTTTTTGAAATACCTATAACTTGAAGTTTTATGAGACAAAACTCGAGTCTCAAAGCGAAAACATGTTATGATTTAAAACTCTCAAGGAAACTCGAGTTGCAATGAAAGTTATGATTTGAAAATTTTCAAAACTTGAAGTTTTGGCTAATGGAACTCGAGTCTCGAAGAGGATGAAATATTTCAACTTACTGGAACTTCTGAAAACTCAAGTTTTAAGTGCTATAACTCAAGTTTTACCAAAACTCTTATTAAAACTCGAGTTTCATCAAAAGTTATGAGATTTCTACTTTGAAAATTCTTCAATAACTCGAGTTATGAAGAGGCAAAACTTGAGTTTCGCTTTCTGACATTTACGCAGCGTGTCAGGCACTTTTAATTGATCCCAAAATCTTTCCTTTTTCATGCAACGATTATTTGAATCACACCAACCATCATAAATGCTCTACTGACTTATTTATTAATAGGGAATGAAGTTCTGATTACCTAAACAAAAAGAGATTCAACGGACAAAATCTCAGAATATCGCCTTACCTACTGTCATAGGCACGCAGTCGCATTCAATGCAGAAAGGTGAACGAAGACATTGGGTCTAACGGAAACTTAAATGTCTCTAACGGACATTTAATTCTCCTCACCTATAAAAGGCAAAGCATTCAAGTAATTGAAGATGGAGAATGAATATACAAGAAAGAAAATTTATTAAGCTTCAGCTACCTCCTCTGTTTTTCATATTCTCATTTAAGAGCTTCAATGATTATCATTAAATTCTCAGAAAGGAGAATATATTGATTCTTTTATTGTTCATTTATTGATTCTGTCAGAGTTACTCAAGGTTGGAGAATCTTGAGTTGGTTGAGACACGAGCAAAAGTGTCTGAGGGATAGTTTGAGTTAGGAAGGGGGAGAGTCCTTCTTCTGTTTGATTGTAATCTTTTGTGATTAGTGGATTTGAAAAGCTCAGAGGGTTCTGAGGACTGGACGTAGGTCAGGAGGACTGAACCAGGATAAATTTCTGTGTCACTTTCTTTCATACTCTGTTTTAACGTTCAAAGTTTGCGAAAATTTTTATTAGATCAATTCACCCCCCTCTTGGTCAAATTCGATCCTAACAGTAGACACTTATTTCTATTTGTGATTATTATTGTACTTCCGGGTTTAAACCAATCACGACTTCCAACCAAAGCATTCAATTGAGCCAACTTATCCACATCATCAAGCACAACTAGTGCCTTTTTATGCCGAAGTCTATCCCTCAATGTGATTTTTCCTGATTCAGCACTATTTATCTTCATTTTTGTTGTCTTACATATTTCAGAAAGAAGTTGGTTTTGTAAGCTCACTTGACCCTTTTTTTTATTCCATGTTTTTATGATCTTTGGAAGATAACTTCTACTCTCAAACTTGTGACCAATTTCATTATAAATGGATTTGGCTATAGTTGTTTTGCCTATACCCCCCATTCCCCATATCCCTACCATCACAACATCTTGAGGTTGATGGTTTTGGAGTATTGTGATTACTTCTTCAACACGATCATCCACTCCTACTGGGTGGTCAGCCACAAACAAGTCTCTCTTGTCCAATATATCACAAACTTTCGCAATAACTTCTTTCACATTTTCACTCTCATCCCTGAGAATCATGTAAGGATAATAGGAAATGAGCATTGGATACATATACACATACGATTACAAATAAAGGAAGTTAATATTTTGAAATCTATATGTGTTTGGAGAAGATCAGAGAAATTATGAATAAACTAAAGATCAAAGTGACAGGACCGAGCAAGTAGCGGGGACAACAAAAGAGAAAATATCTTAAAACATTCACCACTTAATTGCAAAACAAACATTTAGTTCATAATTTACATGAATTTATATGATTTAGAATGAGGAAGGGGAAGAGAGAAGAGAAAGGGGAAGAGACAAAATCAAATATAGAAGTAGGGAAATATATGAGAGAAGACAATTTAAACTTGTGATGATTTCATGAATCAATGATAAGGCATACAAATAAGGTGTTTTCGGGTGTGTTTATAGAGCCTAATCCTATCTTTAAGTAAGTAAAACAAACTTCAATTCTTTGATATAAAATAATCTGAACAGATCATGTTTATTAATGATAATGCATATATCATATGTGCTTGGTTGATTTTTAAAATAAGCCATGCATGATAATGAGAGGAGTATCTAATTATATATTTTCTGGCCCCAATATGAGGTTTGATAAAATATTCAAGGAAATTGTGAGCATACAATACATAAGCTACATTAGATTTGAAAATTTTACAATATCTATGTTTTAAAGCTGTGCCTATGTTGGCTAGGGAACAAACAAAAATAAGTCATGATCCAAATATTATCGAAAGTGATATTTCAAGTATTCTAAATAATATACATATACATACATGTAAACACACATCAAGTATCACAATCAAAATCAAAGAAAGATTAAGAAATCACCTGGAACCTAGTACAATGATCCCTGCAATGCCTCCTACCTCAGAAAGGGTTGCCCTCCAATTGGAAACTTGATTTTTTGGTGGTGAAATTCTTTGTATAAGATCATCAAGTGCTTCTCCAAAACCATGAATTTGATTATGAATTTCTAATGGATCCACATTGTAAAACACAGGTAGAACCACCTGATCATTTGATTTATGAAGCTCCATGGTTATTGACAATTCCTCCAAACACCATTTAGATCCGGTGTATTCCCTAGAGAATAATATGATTGCGATTTTTGAATTTCCAATTGCTTGCAATAGTTCCATTTTGATATGATTTCCTATGGGAAGATCAACATCATCTTTGAAACAACAATACTAGCATTACATAAAGCTGAATAGAGATGTGAAGTAAAAGTTTTCCAAGTGTCTTCTCCTCTAAAACTCAAGAATACCTCATACCTATGATCTGAATGTTAAATTTCAAAAATACAAAATATCAATGAATTAACATTTATATGATTTATGATACAAACATTTAATTTGTATGATTTAAGATTATAATATTTCATAAATATTACTGATAATAACATTAATCATCATTACTACATGCATGTTTGGTAATGCCTACGCGAGGCACATGCATCCTCACAAAATTAACCATAGCCTACCTACCTCGATTTAGAAGCTCGATTTGTGAACTTTCTCGCATTATTTGTCTTCCCATGTGCTGCAACAGATTATGCATTCTAACTTTGTTGTTGCTGTCAATGGTTAACAAGCTTCGATCCACTAAGACTCTTATTCCAGTTCTAGCATTACATCCCCGGGCTTTCAACTTTTGGGATCACATTTTTCACTTTCTCCCCAATATAAAATAGACCTATACTTAGAAATATTTCCTTTTGGTCACCCTCCAAAGAGTCATAGCTAATCTTTAAACTGTTGTATATACGGCTATCAAGAACTGTGCTTAGTTTTATCCATGCCGACTCCCATTCTCCTGGTGAGATCCCATACATAACAGAGCCAAGAACTTGAAGAGCTAGTGGGAGTCCCTCAGCATAAGCAACCATTCTTCTGCAAAGTTTCATGAATTCTCCCCTAGGACTTGCTTCTTTAAATGTGTTTCTACGACTTAAATGTACAAGAGAATCTTCATCGTTCAAAAGTTCCATGAATTCTCCTTGATCGAGACTTCCTTCTTTAAATGTGTTTCTACTGAAATGTTCAAGAGAGTCTTCATTGCTCAAAAGTTTCATGCAATATACATGATCTACTTGAAAGGCCACAAGTGGACGTGAATCTCTAGTTGTAATGATTACTTTGCTCCCCTTACCAAACCATTCACGACGTCCACATAAAGCATGTAGTTGCTCCACCTGACTCGCATCATCAACCACAAGAAGTACCTTGTTCTTCCAAGGTCTTTCCTTCAGCTTGAGGCTTGCTGATTTAGGGCCTTCCCTCGCCCAAAGTTCCCTGACATTTGAAAGAAAGCAAGTACTCTCGAAGTCGTAACGAATGTGGTCAAAAATGAGTCTGGCAAGAGTTGTTTTGCCACTACCCCCATTCCACGTATCCCTACATAGACAACATCTCCTGGTTGACTTAGCATTGTAATCACTGCTTGAACTTGTGAACTCACTCCAACTAAGCCACCTTTGGCAATCTGGCCTTTCGTGTTCAATACATAACGAGCACTCTTGACAATATTTTGGATATACCCTTGAATGTACAAACTTTCATCACTGTGAATTATAAAGAAAGAATGGCAGAAGAGGGAGATTAATCAAGCATATATGACTACGAATAATGGAGAATAATAGTACAAGAGAAGCACATGTATGTCCATCAAGAAATTAACATTAACATCTTGACATCTTCATAGAGTTAAAATAATATTCACAAAATCATAGATCCATGTTAATCGAGTCAGATAAATTAAGCTTCCATTACTGCCACTTTGTTCCTATATGTAAGTCACTTGTAGGGTAATTAATGACATTTTTTTAATTTTTTCCCTATTTAATTTCTATTAGAAACACAGAGAGGAAAGAGTGATTTGTAAATGTGTAGAAAGAGAAATATTTTAATAAGAGAGCAAGCGTCAAAATTTTATCAATTCAATACAGTTTTTAGTATGCAAGAATGAGGTACACATAACTTACTTACAAGAATGAGGTGGTGACCGTCAAATATTAGAAAAATCGAAAATAAATAAAACGTAAAATTCTAGATAATTAATTTTAAGAAAATTAAAAAATGTATGTTAGTTTCTCTGAAGTATTCATTTCAATTATTTACATTGAAAATGACCCCTTATTAAAAAAACCCTTTTAATATATACACAATTAATAAGAAGAGTTTAAGAAAATATAAATTTGGTCAATATAATAACTTGAAGTCTTACATTATTTAGAATAAGATCCCTTTTGCGTGCGCGCGTTTTAATATCTAATTATACATTATATAGATTGCCACAAAAAATTTTACCCTTTCTCACACATAAAATATTAGCGACATTGAAAATAAATAAAGCACAAAATGAAAGAGAAAAATTACTTGGACTCAAGATTAGGCACAAAAAACCCATTAATGTCACCAACTTCAGCAAGAGCTACCCTCCACCTTGACACCTCATCTTCAGGGAGTGAAATTCTTTGTATCAGATCTTGAAATGCTTCACCAAAACTGGAATCTTGATTACGAACTTCATATGAACCCACACCATAGAATACAGGAACAACAACATGATCATGTGCTTTTCAAAACTCCATGATTTTTGTGAGTTCTTTGAGGCACCTTCTGGAACTAGCATAATGTTTCGATAGGATGATGATTAAAATTTCAGAACCTTCAATAGTGGTTAGCAATAGTTCCAGTGAGACATCACATTTGAGAACATCAATTCTAGCTTCCCTTAGAGATGAATAGAGACGGGAAGCAAAAGATTCCTGAGTGTCTTCACCTCTAACAAAACTTAATAATACTTCACATTTTTGGCCTACATGAACGTTGACTTATACAAACATATTCAAAGGAAATGTACAGGTTAATATTTATCGTGAGTCGTTAATGTATGCAGAACCAAAACATAATTTGATCTAAAACAAAGAATAGAAAGGGGGAAGAAAAAATAGGAAAAGCGAGAGAGCAAGGGGAACAGGGGGAAGAGAGAACTAGAAAGAGACAATAGCATATTATATTATCTTTTCTCATGCTTTTTTCATCATAATTCATTGGTCCTCATATCAGAAAAATAATACATGTATAAGTTCTTTTTTGCCATTTATTTTCTCTTTATTTCTACTCCCACTGAACTGTACTGGAACCTGGCTTGTCTCTTTCCCCAGACGATCTGCTGCCCTCCCCTACCTCCGAAACTACACTATTTTAGGTTATGGAAACGCTTTTCTCATAAAATAAAATTTAAAAGAGTATGTAGCAATGTAAAGTATTTTTTCAAATAACCTAATATCCTAAAGTAATTTTAAGTAGAGTTAAACTAACTTATGATCATCATAGTTTCTCTCAATTTGGGTTTTGGTCTTTGTGGTTTCAAAGTTGATTTTTTGTTCCCCAGAGTTTAGTCCATCTGAAACCATTAATCCTGTAATTTCAAAATGATCTAAATCAGAGTTTAACACAGTTAAAATTGCTAACCTGTTGCTGACACCATTATTTTTGTTGAAGTTGCTTGATGAATAGATATGGTCAATGTTTATGTGGATCTGTGACTTGGAAATTAAAAAAAAACCTCCGCCTCGGTGTCATCTTCTTCTTCTTCATAGCCAGTTTCAGCCGTCACCCATGCCTCCTCCGCCTCCTGCCTCACCTGCGCCTCCTCCACCTCCAACATCAGCTCCAAGCCTGTTGCCAACATCGTTGGAGGAAAATGGTATTTCCTCTCTCCCTCTTGCTCCAGTCATTGATGACAACCTCTAGTTCTTGACTGGTTTTTTTAGCTTGGTGATGCATTTTAGTTATAAAATCACGCAAACTGAAGAAGAAAAAATTGTGTTTGGAGTAAGAGGGAGAGAGGAAATACCATTCATCATCATCTTCACTAAGGAACCAGTGATATCATCAATAGGCTTGGTACTGATACTGAAGGAAGAGGAGGAACGGGTGAGGGCTGATGTTGGCTGTGAAGAAGAAGATGGCACGCAAGCAGAGGCTTTTTTTTTTAATTTCTAAGTCACCAATCCACATAAACATTAATCATATTCAGTCACTAGGTCACTTTAGCAAAAATAATGGCATCAGCGATAGGTCAACAATTTTACCAGTGTTAACATTTAATTTAGGTTTTTTTGAAA
This sequence comes from Vachellia collinsii, assembly GCA_006871305.1. NCBI lineage: Eukaryota > Viridiplantae > Streptophyta > Magnoliopsida > Fabales > Fabaceae > Vachellia > Vachellia collinsii. The sequence continues at coordinate 32,370 of QFDD01000357.1, read as the reverse complement.
CTATATGGATAACGGTTTCAGACGGACTAAACTCTAAAGACATAAAACACAACTTTAAAAGTATAGGGATCAAAATCCAAATTGAGGAAAACTAAGGACCAAAAGTTAGTTTATTCCTTTTCAATACATGAAGTACTTAAAAAAAATTTTCAGTAGCATTAGACACCTTAAAATATTTCTCCATCAACCCCCCAGCGTACTAAAATAATTTTTAATATATTCAGTATCTTGAAATATTTTTTATTAGCACGTAATTGAAGTAATTTTTATTTCAATTTTATCAAAAAAAATAATTTTATGAGATGCCGGCCTAAAATCATAATACTAATTAAGCCTTTTATCTTTTGGTCGAAAAAAAAAATTAAGCTTTTTATCTATATTTATTATTATCAAATAGGTTTTGAATTGTGAAAATACCCAAAGTAATTTTCTTTTGTGTCAATCTTTGATTTCTATACATCTTTTTATTTTCTGATTTTCTGAGTATGGCATACTAATATCTTCCCCCTTAAAATGAAATGGATTGTTAGAAAACAAAAAGAATAATGGTTTACCCTGCAGGCTAGAAGGCTAATTCACCATATCCATGGAATCTTCAAAGGTATTTGGAATGTTGGAACGATGAATCGTTTCTCTCTTTCTTTCGTTCTGAAGATGAAAAGGAAGAAGAAGAATCTGTTAAAAGTGGAGCAACTAGCATCATCATCAATCAAACCATAAATAAGAAAGGTGGAAGACAAGGGGAAAGTGACTTGTGAATTGAAGGGTTGACGAAAGAGAGACCACGAATCTAGTTGATGACAAAGATCTAGAGAGAGAGAGAGAGAGATTTAGGAGGCTTTTGCTGCTTCTACAAACAGATAGTGAAATGAATGGAACAAAGAGATGAGAAAGAAAGTGAATTATGGGAGGAAGAAACGTGGAGCCTTCACTGATTTCCTTGTCTTTTGCTATTAAGATGACTAATTAACAAAATCAAAACCATTGTTTAATGGGCATGGAAGTGGCCACGTGGGGGGATTGCTCAGTGGACTTGTGCATCAGGATGCTTTTGGCTAGAGTCGGGAAAATAGGCCGAGCCTGTCAGGCCGACCTGATTAAGCCCGTTTGAATCGAGGGCCGGGCCTGTAATTTAGTGTCAAAAAAGGAAGTCGGGCCTAAAAGGGCCGGCCCTGTAAGGCCACGGGCTTAAAAGGGCCAGCTCGTTTAAGCCCGCAACTTTTTTTTTTTACTTTAAACATTTTTTATTCTTCCTATATTTTTCTTACCGTTTATGCAATGTATTATATTATAACAACTTCCTCTTTTCCTTCAAATTGTAAAAGAAATCTTTGCAAGTCAAATACTTATTTTCAGTTATTGTATGTGCTATACAAAGACAAACACAAGACACATACATATTTTCACTCCTTTAATTCTTATTCTTTCCAATTTTAATATCAAACTTGTTATGTTGTTTGCCATATACAAACTACTTTTTAAAGACCAAAATTAAAAATATGTTATTTTAACTTGAACTATTTGAATAAAGTGAAAATATGTTAAATATACCTGTGACCCATGGGCCGACCCATGACCCGCGGGCTAGCCCATTACCGACAAACTTAGGTGTCGAATAGTAAAATTGGGGAATGAATGTGAACATTTATTCTATCATTTTATTTATTACATTAATAACATTTAAACATCTTCTTACTTCTAATTATAAATCATGTAACTACTACTGAAAACAATTTTCATGTCCAACTTTGCCAAAGACCGAAAATGACGGTGGTGGTGGTGGTGGTGTTACGGATGAAATACTTGATATTTTTCACCTCATTGAAGCAGAGCCTTCTGAGCCAATTCCTAATGAAGCTAAGTTAAATTCAATTGTCCTTGAAATTAGAGATAGTGATGAAGATTGATGAAGAAAGAAGCTTATGTTGTATGATTTGTGAACTTAAGTTTAAGACCTTCAGAGTATTTATTATTGTCGATGCAGTTATTTAAATAATTAGATATGACTTTCTATGTTTTTGAGTAAGGGAATTATATTGGTCTTAAAATTATTGTTGTACTTTATAAAAGAAAAAGTTAAAAGGGCCTTAAGCCTACGGGCCGGCCCACAGCCCGACCTTTCGAGGGCCGGGCCTGAAAAATTTAGGGAAATTAGGGAGTAGGGCCTAAACGGGCTGGCCCATTTAGGCCATAAGCCCTATAGGGCCAACCCTAATTCCCTACTTTACTTTTGGCTTGTCGACGCTAAAGCAGTCGTAAAGTTAAAAAGCAAAAGTGGTTTTCTTTCTTAAATGTATCACCAACGTTTAATAATCAGTGAGAAATGGAGGCTGAAGCTTGCAAGGAAGGCTGGTTCCATTTTGACAAACAAATATACAAAGCAAGAGCATAACAAACGTTCATCTTGCATATAAATAAAAATCCAAATAAAAGTGCATACAAGTACAAATATAAAATTACAAATCAAATATTTTGCTTCTAAAAGAAATAAAAATCTGGCTCCATATATTCAAAACTAAACAAAATGCGTGCAAGGATCATTATAAATTGCAGTCCGGCGCATATATTGGAGTTCTCACACAAGATTCCCTCTAATATTTTTGTTAATCCGTTTCATCGCTTTTTCCACAGGAAAAACATGGGAATTATATTAGATAAAACTGTTTGTTTACCCGAACCATTGAAAAAAAGAGAGTGGCGTATTGAAAAATTAGTATATCCATTAATTGATCACTTTTAGACATAGGACAAAGAAAAAGAGATGAAAGTTTTGCACAAAGGGTGGAAACAGTCCAGGCCAGGCTCCACCCAAAACAGGCCTGGCCTATTTTGAGGCGCTCCTAGCCTGTGCCTAGCCTGTGGCCTGAAACAGGCCTTTTTTTCAGGCCTATACCTGGCCTATATGAGGCCTAGCCTAGCCTGAAGCGGCCTGATTTCTTATCAACAGGCCAAAAACAGGCCTAAACATAAAATATCTCATAAATTACAAAAATCAATTAAAATCATCTTAAATACATAAAAAAATGTTACAATCTAATTAATCAAGGCACAACCTAATAATACAACAATTTAGCAAACATGATCTATAGCCTATTAAAAGGAAATATTCTATGTAGCCTATTTAAATAATCTATAGTAACACTACTCGGAATTATCAAATTAAATGAAAAGAAGCAATGATGAATACAAATAGAGAAGCAAAAAGGAAATATTCAATACTTGCAATGATGCATTAACCGATTTGATTGTGTCCGCTCTAGAAGCAAACAGAGAACTAAGATGAATCCAAACAAAGGAAAAAGGAAATATTTCTATTCATTCTTGCAATATCTAGCTAGGTTCCTTATATCATTGTGGAGAAGGTCAGAATTATGAATCCAAAGTAACAATGCTCTTAGAAAATAATTCCAGAAATATGAGTTGCCGATGAACACTATCTTCTATCTAAATGATTGCAGTGGCATTTCATATAAGTAGAGAGAGGCTTCACAATATGAACACGAACCATGATGTCTTCAACATTTTGCTGCAATTGTTGGATGATGGAAGGATTATTGATTCCCAGGGAAGGGCTGTTAGCTTCACAAATTGTGTTGTGATAATGACTTCAAACATTGGGTCTCATTATATACTTGAAACTCTTCAGAGTGCACAGGGTAACAGAAATGCCTTTTCTGACAAAATGAAAAGACAAGTAATTGAGTTGGCTTGACAAACATTCCATCCTAAGTTCATGAATTGTATTGATGAATATATTCTTTTCCAGCCTTTGGATTTCAAGCAGATCAGCAAAATAGTTGAGCTTCAGGTAATTTTCCCGTACACTTATTAGTTTGTATTTATTATCCTTTTCTTTCAGTATAGGATCATGTCTTGAAGAAACAAGTCTTTCTATCACCAGAGATGATTTGCCATGGATTTATTTAAGATGAAGACTTGTCCAAAAAAAAAAGAAAAGAAAATGAAACCTTTGGAAATTTTATAATCATACACAGATAGTCCGAAACTCCCAATCAGTCTGAACTCTGAAGGGAATATAAAATGAGTTACAAGCTCGGTAGAGTGAAGGCAAGTAAACAAGCTTACAGGTAGAGCAAGTGAGCAACAACAGGAGCGGAGGCCACAGAGAACAAGGAGGAACAGTGGAACAGAGTGTAGAGCAACGGTGACGAGCATCAGCGATGTAAGTCGAGCTCACAGGCAACGGCTGACGGCAAGCGCACAAGCGGATCTGAAAGGGGATTGGTGCAGTGGTGCTCTCAGTTTCAAGGGGACGAAGAAGGAAATGAGAGTCTGATGGACGAAACAACCATTGATGTGTAATGAACTAAAACCCTAGAATAATTTAGTAAGGATTGTAATTAAAATGAGGTTATAATTGTAAAAATGTATAATATGAAATAAAGATGTGCAATGAACTAGTGGTAAGCTAATTAATATTAAGTATTGGAGGCCAGGGTTTGATTCCTTCCATCTTCTCCCATTCTCTCATATTTTTAATAGGTAAAAAAAAAAAGCAGGCCCAAGCCGCCTCACAGGCTTTGCAAAAAACCTTGACCTGTGCCTGAGCCTGTAAAAGCATGGCCTGTGTACACCCACAATAGATAATAGTCATGTATTTCCATTCTCTTGGGTACAATAAAGGCTTCTATTTATAATTCATTGTAACCTATGAAATGCTGCCATGTTTATTACAATAGAAAAATCTGTAGCCCATTTCTTCATATGTTCCTCACGTGATCTTGTGACTTAACATGCTGATAACTATCCAATTTTTAGTATATTTAAGATATATTTTTGATATATTTAAAGAGTTATCAATATAATTTTAAAAGATTCTGAATTTAAAATAGCAAATCTATGAAATCACATATTATTTTAGGAATTCATTAAATCATAATTGATAATAATAATTTTGTTATAAATATTATTATATGGATGTCCATATCTCCCATTATCCCTGATTATGTATCCCCTTAATATCTTATGTAATCTTTGATATTGTAAATCCTTGCCTATAAATGTAAGGCACTAGATATGTACTACATATCCTTAAGATAATGAATAAGAGCTATTTCCATTGCTCCAGGCTTTTTCTCTATTTTCTCTATCTTCTTTCCCTTCATATTCACAACATGTTATCAGCATGAAAGCTCTCTTGATTTGATTCAGATTCTTCAGGTAAGTTTTAACACAAATTTATTTTCATTTATTGAGGGTCTGAACAAGCCTTTAGATAATCTATGGATCTGTAAATATAAATGTGTTTTCATCAAATTTTTAAAAGATTGTCTTCACATCCCCTTTTTCTCTCCCATGAGTTTTTAACATTTTTTTGTGTTCTTCAACATATTAGTATGCTAGAATTTTTGAGCCCTCAATATGCGTTCAACAAATCTCAATATATCAGTATGCTAGAACTTCACTTTGATATGCGTTCTTGAATCTGCGATATCTGTATGCTTGAATTTTTGCGTTCTTAAATCTGCTTGAATCTCATGGTTATTTGAACCTGAATGTTTTGTTTGATTCTTCTCATATATACCTGGATCTATGCACGATTTTGGTAAAATGATTCTCAAATTTTCTTTATTTCTTTCCACCAAGATTTATGCCAACCAAAACGCCCCTGGAGGTTGGAAAACCCCCATCTGTCTCGCCGGAAAAGTACCCGCCGTCGCCTGAGAGGAAAGAAGGAAACCAAAAAAAAAAAAATCATGTGCGCGGCTAGGGGAAGGAAAACGAAGCGGGTCGGGTTAGCTCAACCCAATCAGGTGAAGAAGGTCAAAACGCACCGTTTTGATTAAAACAAAATGGTGTCGTTTTGGCTCATTCGTAGCCCATTGAGAACGCCTTAAACGTCATCGTTTTCGGCTTTTATTTGATTCCCTGTAAAACCCCTTTGGGCTGCTTTGTTAGGCCCATTGTAAAAAAAAAATTCTGAATTTTTGTTTTTGGACTTTTGGATTTGGCTACACATTTTAGGCCTGAAAAAGAAACAGAAAGTAAATGTGTTTGGGTCTGTTTTTGGGCCACATTTTATTTGCCATTGATTTAACTGTTGAGTGGGGAAAAAAAGGTGGGCAAGCTTGGAGCAGCTGGAATGCTTCCCCAAGGATACCTAAAACAGCGATGTTTTGGACCAGAGTGAAACGCACAGTTTCACTTATTGATCAAGTGGGACAGAATTTTGGGCCACTGTGTTGGGCCTTCGAATTTAGAAAAAAAAAACTGAAATACATTTGGGCTGAAGAGTTAGGCCTCTGGAAAAAAAAAATATTTCTAAACTAAATTGGGCCGCTTAGTTTTCAGGAAACATATGGGCCTGGACTTAATGCAAATATTTTTATTTTCAGAAAAAGAGGCCCCACTTTGAAAATTTTCTTTGAGCTGTATATGGTTTTGGGCTAACACTTGGGTTTCTTATTTATTGAGCCTTAGAGTGATATTCATGAAAAGAGTAAGGATATTAGTTTTGTAAGCTTTGCAGACTAATTGGTTCTAAGAAAGAACAATTATTCAGATACCTAGTGGTTGAGCGATATTTAGATGAAAATACGTAATTGCATGTTATGCAATTTGTTTCCCCCCCTTGTCAATGGCCGTGTTATATGCAAAGTTTTTGAGGTGGGACCTCATGCTATTAATTATTGTCATATATATGCAAAGCTGTTTCTGTGGGACCTCATGATGCATATTATTCAATTGCAAAATTATTTTTGCATGGTATCCAATTGGTAGATGTTTTAATTGTTAAATTTTGCAATTATTTAATTGCTGGAATTATGCAAAGTTCCATTTAAATTAAAATATGGAGGAATAAATTATTATATGGGTGCATGGAATAGTGAGAGAATTTAAATCAATTGATTAAATTCTCACAAAGGATATGCATATTTTTAATTTAATTGTATACAATTGATATTTGCTTTTAGTATACAATCTTGAGGAGTAACTATAGGATCCTCTATATTGGATACATAAAAGACTCACTTGTTCTTTGGAACAATGTAAAAGAAAGGTATAACCATAAGAGGTTGGTTATCTTTCCAAAAGCCTATTATAAATGGATCCTGTTATGCTTACAAACTTTAAGTTTGTTAGTGAGAATAACTCAGCCATATTTAATGCATCCAATTTTCTCTTATTTTAGTAAGGTAGGGAGAGAAGTTTTAAGAAATATATTGGCATAATTTCTTTTCTTCTCATAGCTAAATAGAACAACGAGTTTTTCCTTGAAAATTCATGAATCCATCCAATTGGCTCAACTTTATTCCCTAAAGTGAATATCTAATAGTGGTGGTAGTCGAGATAGTGGATAAGACAACTACCACGAGCGTGGGCATGGTCGGAATCGTAATGATTCCAATTCCCACTTGAAGTGAGGAAAAACTGATGAGAACCATAAAAAGGGTTAAGATGAAGGTTAGCCTCACGCATATAACAATGAGTCATCAGGAGATAAGCCATCCATGCCAATTGCTCTCCCCCTATTGTGGAGCGTCTTTGAACAAACCTCCCCTAACAGAAAACTGTGGGTCGAGGACAACTCTTGACGAAAATAATGGGACCTAGCGAGAGATTCCCTTTCTCCCTCGATGCCGAAAACCTATTATTCCAGCCAGGGCACTCAGAGGTGTGTCCCGGAGGAGTCAATATTATGCATTGAAGGGCAAAATGTAGTCAATATTATGCATTGAAGGCTTCAGAAGAGCCAATATTATGTTTTTTGAATAAGCAGAATTATGCATTAAAAATGCATTCTATTCTACTAAATCTACAAGAAACTTATTAAGTTTCAAGATATACATAGAAATGGATACCATATAGAAACAATAATTGAAAACAATTTAGAGTGTCTTACATTACAAATTCAATGTTTGTAGAAAATATATATTATAAAATTTTCCTCCATCTTTTCGTCTAGCTTGTACTATACATAAGTATAGTTGAAAGCATATGATAGTAAACTAGAAGTTTACTGATAAATTTAATGTTTGGCATAAGATAGTAAACCAGAAGTTAAGTAAACAAGCCAATAGCTTGACAATGTAAACCAGAAGTTTACTAATACAAATAAGTAGTTACGTAATATAAGTCAGCAGCTTGACAAGATAAACCAGAAGTTTATCAATGAATTCAATGTTTGGCATGATCGGTTAGACCATCCCGGTTCAATTATGATCCGAAAAATGATTGAGAATAAATGTAGACATACCTTGAAATGTAAATAGATGTCATTATTTCTCATGTGCTGCATATTCCAAGGGAAAATATATTATTAGGCCCTCTTAAAGTTAAATGCAATGTGAGCCTCTCACATTCTTAAAACGGATATAGGAATATATTTGTGGAACGATAAACCCAAATAGGGAACCATTTAGTTACCATATCGTTTTAATTGATACATCAACTAAATGGTTCAACGTTTGTTCACATTATTCTTGCAACCTAGAGTTTGCAAGATTCCTTGCTCAATGAATATGGTTAAGAGCACATAATCCTTATTATCCGATCAAGAAACTACATCTTGATAGTATTAGTGAATTTACTTCACTAGCCTTAATGAGGATTGCATTTCCCTTGAAATTGATGTTGAAACATCTTGAAATTCATGTTCATATGCAAAATGGACTTGCAGAATAATTGATTAAATGGTTGCAACCTTTTACATGAGGAATAATCTCCCATATTCTGCTTACGGACTAGCCATTTTGCATGCAGCATTGTTAATTCGCATGAAGCCAACAAATTATCGAAAGTTTTCCCCCTTACAAAGGTTTTTGATCAAGAACCAAAAATTTCTTACTTTTGGGTGTGTATTAAATGTGCCTGTAAAACCACCACAACACACCAATATGGGTCCTTAAAGTAGGATGTGTATATATGCTGATTATGAATTTTATGACACGATTTGCCAAGTGTCATTTGATAAATTACTTTTTCCAGTATCAGGGGGAGAAAATAAGCAGTTGAATAAAGAGATTAACTTGAATGAATTATCATTGGCTCTGTTTGATCCTCATAAATGTGCACAGAAAATTCAAAGGATAATTCATTCACAAAATTTAGCTAACCAAATGCCTGAAACATTTATTGACCCAAAGTGAATGATAAAGTCACATATCTCAGTTGCTAAGTGCTCCTATAAGAATGAATGTCCTAGAAGGACAATATATTATGAATGAATCTAAATGGCTAAAGCGTGAAAGACCCATCAGTTTAAAACATTAAAATCCTCGCAAGAAAAAAGGAATCAAGAATATAGATGGTAAAGTCCAGGTTCATCATGAAAATTTACTTGCCCCAGAAGAGTCAACTCCTGAAGAGTTATTTTCACCAGAAGAGAATGTTGTAGTCCCAAAAGAGACTCAAGTACTTGACAAATTTGAAAATATAGAGATCTCAATAAATTATGGAATCCGATGGGATCGAAACAAAGTCAACGTTGATGACATTATTGTTTATAAAATAGCATATAATGTAATGAATGATGAGGATCATGAGCCAATATCCATTGTTGAGTGCCAATAAAGAAAGGATTGGCCATATGGATGTAAGCTATTAATGTAAAAACTACTGTCATTGAAAAACGAAAAGTTTTAGGACCTGTAGTCGTTACATCGACAGATGTAAAGCCGATTGAATATAAATGGGTGTTTGTATGAAAGATAAATGAAAAAGGTGAAGTTATAAGATATATGGCACGTCTTATAACCTAATGCTTTGCACAAAGATCTTGTATAAGTTGAGAAGAAATACATCCACAAGTAGTGGATATGATTACTTTTCGTTATTTAATTAACTCAATAGTAAATAAAAGGCTTGATTTGGGTCTTATAAATGTCATGACTGTACATCCACATGACACACTTAAGAATAACATTTATGGTAAAGTCCCTGAAGGATTCAAGATACCAGAAGCACCAAATGCAAATTCTCGAGAACAATATCAAATTCAGTTAGACAAGTCTTTATATGGCCTGAAGTAATCAATGCGCATTTTAATGAAAACATCTGTAAATTTGCCTTTATTGTTGTCTATGTTGATGATATCAACATCATTTGAAGAGTTTCAAAGGGCAAATGATTGTTTGCAGAGAAATTTTGAAATGAATGTTCTATAACAGTTTTTTTTCAAATAAGTCACTTTCATTATGAAACCAAATGATTGTGAAATCTCTGTAGATTGATAAAAACCTCTTTAGACCTCGAGAAATTAGCGAAGAAGAAGATGAAGAACTACGTGGTCCAGAAGCACCCTACTTAAGTGCTATTTGGGCACAAATGTACCTTGCTAATATGACATGTCCCGGCTGATCATTTGTCGCTAATCTATTAGCAAGACATAGTTCTTCAACATTACAAATACAGTAGAATAGAGTGAAATATATTCTTTGTTATCTCAGAGGTATTATGAGTATGAGGTTATTATGCTCAGATATATCTAAGTATAAATGATCATTTATTCAGATGCTACTTAGTATACTTGTTTACATGTGTAGGTACAACTGTACAAAGGGTGATGGAGCAAAGCTTATTTCACTAAAGTCTTCTTTACTCATGACCTTCCAAAAGGAATTGAAACTATCATCCCATAAAATCGTCCAATGAAAATCCAACAAATTTGTTCACTAAGTCATTTTATGCTATAAAAATTTGACTTCACAAATTCAAACATATTGAGTGATGTGGTTAAGAGGGGAAGTTGATACACGCTGTACTCTTTTTTCCTTATCTAGGTTTTGTCCCACTGGGTTTTCCTAGAAAGGTTTTTAATGAGGCAGCATTGGGAAGTGTATCAATAAACTATGTACTCTTTTTTTCTTCTACTAGTTTTTGTCCCATTGGGTTTTTATTAGTTTAAGTTTTTTTTAATGAGGCATATGTTTAGTCATGAACATCCAAGGGGGAGTGTTATAAATATTATTATGTGGATGTACATATCTCATGTTATCCCTGATTATGTATCCCCTTAATATCTTATATAATATTTGATATTGTAAATCATTGCCTATAAATGTAAGGCACTAGATATATACTACACATCCTAAAGATAATGAATAAGAGCTATTTCTATTGCTCCAGTCTTTTTCTCTATTTTCTCTATCTTCTTTCCCTTCATATTCATAACAAATTTAAAGTTTTTTAGGAATTTTATTTTTATTTTTTTATTTTTTTTCCTTTTATTTTATTATTTTGTTGAGTTTTTTTAGAAAGTAACGAAGAGAGAGAATCTTGGCAAATCAAGAAGAAAGATTAAAAAAAATGAAAGAAAGAGGAAGCTGTGTGGCGGTTTGGATGATGACAGCTGGGAGGAAAAAGAAAGAGAAAGATTAGGTGATATATACTATATCTGTGTGTGTGTGTGTGTGTGTAAGAGGCCTGACGCACAGGAGGTGTGGAGACATTGAGATTAACACGTACATTCATAATATCCACACACACGTCCAACGCATTGACACACGCGCACATCAGAACCACATTCACCCATTCATCGAAGGAACACATGCACGGAGACGCAAGACGCCCACATCCAGAGCACGAGAGCCAACGTTCAAAGGAGAAAAAAGGGAGAGGAAGAAGACGCGCAGGAGATTCATCTTCCATCAGTGTCTTCATCTTTCTTGTTCTCTCTTTATTTTCTTGTTTTTTGTGTTTTTTTAAATCTTATTATAGATTTGATTAAAGTCATGTGTGCCTAATTCTCTTTAAATCTAGAGTAGATATGAATTGATTTAAGGATTTGAGTAGGTTTGAATTAATTTTTATATTTAATTTTAATTGTGTTTATTCAGTTTAAATTTATTATCTACTTAGTGTATGATCAACATTAAGTATGAATGTAGGGAATTTAGTTTAACCTTGGGAGATGGATCTATATTTGACCTTTAAATTGAATAATGTGAGATTAAAAATTAAAGGAGAATTACTATAAAGTCTCATGCAAGAGAATTAATATCAGAAAGGTCCCAATGACAACTCAAGCAGCTACTATTGACAACTCAAGTTACTCGTATTGACAACTTCTTGGGACCTTTCTGATATTAATTCTCTTGCATGGAACTTTATAGTAACTCCCCCTAAAAATTATTCTAATTTGTCTTCAGGATAGGAATATACCTACGGGACTCACATAGTCATATTAGAATGAAATCATTCTAGTTAATGCCTCTTGAATAACAATATAAGGAACAATAGTTTTATTTGAGAGAGTGATGTAGATGATCGGGAGACACTACATATATCTATACTATAGATTAACAGGTTAAAATTTAAATATATTTATTTGGGTAAAAACATGCTCTCAAACTTAAAGAAGGGATTAGCCACCCTAGATTGCTTGTGTCAATTAAAATTTTCTAGAGCATTAGAATTAATATTTTAGTTCATTTGAATTAATATTTTCACTATTCATATTTTGATTCGCTCAACTTAAACAAAACTTAGATTTCTAGTGCCTATTTACCTATTAAATTGAGTCTCTATAGGATCGACCTTGATTTACCATATATTATTTTTATGACACGTACACTTGCGGTGCATAATTAAATTTTGGGTAGCATCAAGCTTTTGACATGCCCCACGAGTCTAACTAGACTGGAAGAATAGTAAGACTTGACCATAGAGAAGCAAAGCATGCAGGAACTAGAGGCTTGGTAAGAATGTCTGCCAGCTATTCTTTCAAGGAGACATCAAAAATTTGTAATAATTTGACAGCTATTCATTCTCGAACAAAATGATACCATTTTAGACATGGGATAGAGAAAGAGACGAAAGTTTTGCACAGAGAATAATAGTCATATATATATCCATTGTCTTGCGTGATGTAAAGGCTCCTATTTATAACTCATTGTAAATTATGAAATGTTACCACATTTATTACAATAGAAAAATCTAGAACTCATTTCTTCATACGTTCTTCACATGATCTTGTACCTTAGCACTTACGAATCAATATATTCCATTCAGTTTTTAATATAAAATTTATTTTGCAGTTCATTTTTTTAATTAAAGTTGATATTATATTTAAGAGGGGAGAGGGTACATGATATTTAAATGTAGAGAGATAAAATCTTAATGAATTCAAATAAATAAATAAATGACATCTAATCAAATCGTGAAACAAATGGCATTACAAAATAGTGAAGAAGCTTTCTTTTCTCCTAGCTAGCATGGTGAGAAAAGCGCTGATTCTGCGTTCATTTATGACTACACACTCACAAACACTTGATTGCACATAATGTGGCCTACATATCAGAATATTAAGAACATTAACAATAAGGTTTATCCAATTAAAGTGAAGTAAACTACATAAAAGGCATGATGTGATCGCGCTCTATCAAAAACAAATATATATATATATATATATAACTGATAGGAAGGAACATGCAGTGAAGGATCCATGACGCTATTGGGATAATCATTGGAGAATCAAGATGAAATTTTGCTTTAAAATAATTCAATCATCTGCTTGTGCACTTGTCCAACAAAGCGAGTTCGAAAAGTCGTAGTGATAGGTAGAGAATTGCTTGAAGAATTCATAATGCAGCTTCAGGGACTGGCTGAGAACCATTTACGGCAGCCACAGACTCAATCCTAGTAGTTGACTGGCCAAAAAAAAAAATGAGCCTCTTCTTCATATATCTACATATAGCTAGCTATACTCGATCCAAATCCATATTATTAGTCACTCTTTTTGCCCGGACCATTGAATTTACACTGAAGATAACAAAGATATCGAACACAATAGCTTACATGGACTACAGCAAGAACACAAATACAACGATATATAGGTGGGGAATGGCTTCCACAGGTAAACCTTGTGCTGGAAAGAAAAGATCCTAAATGCCAGATACTCAATAACTAAGTAATGTGACAATCACGGTGTAGTGCTCTGAAGATGTTTGTGTGCGCTAAGCATATTAGCAACTGATGTTACTTTACGAGCACAGTAGCTACCAACTATCTCATAACACTACTTTCTCCATTCCTAATATCATAACCAACATGGCTCCACTCCTAGATTGATGCGCCTCCTACTCCTCCTCACATTTGTGTTTCATGTCAGATGTTGAAGGCTTCATTTGTTTATCAAAAGACTCATTATATATCAAGTAGATAGCCATTTTCTTCACAGTGAATCTACTCTCAAAAACTGCTTTCACCTCCACTTCATCATCGGATTCTAAATTTGATAATTTTTCCTTACTTTCTGTGTCTTCCAAGGAATTTAGTTTGTCTCCCGTGTAGACCAAAGTGGTTTTCTTTGTATAATTTAAGATCCTTAAGCAACTCAAAGAAGATTCACATGCCTTGTTACCCAAATCACTTGAGGAGATATATATACAACGGATCATCATCCCTTTTAAATGATCACATTTGATAATCGGAGGCCCTTCAAATTCTACAGAATCTCCTTCAACCTTGAATGTTAGCCAATAGGGGTAATTATGACCAGGGAGAACACAATCATCACTGTACTTTGTAAGATTAAATTCCTGCACAATAACAATAACATATCCTCTAATTTAACTATATAACATGCGTGCATAAATATTCTTTTTCAAAAATAATAAAGAATCCAATTAGAGAAAGAACCTGTGAAATCTTTTTTGAAAGTGTACAAAAGACTTGATCATTCTTTCCAATTTGAATTAAACAATGCCCCAAGCAATCTTCAAGCCTTGAGGTGTCCATTCAATTTGTGATATACAACGAATCATAGATCTCCAATCCATCATCCAACGACAGATGTTGTTGCCTTGCTTCATTACTAAGGATTGTGGAAGGACAACCATGAATACCGTTTAGCATCTTCGACAAAACTGATGGTGGAATGCCCGCATGAGTTGAAATATGAGGTAATGGATTGTTTGTTGGGGACATCCAAGAGCGGAAAAGAGAAGGAATCACATGGCGTGATAATCATTCATGACCGCAAACTAATAGATATAAAATGTTTTTTAATCTCACTAAAGAAAAAGGAACTTTTGTTGTAGGAGCAATTAGAGTTGTCAAAGATTCAATTTGCTCAATGTCATCCTCTAGGTTTTCAATCCTCACACAGCCAGAAAGAATGAGTGTCTTCAAGCATTTTAATCTGTAGATGCTTCTTGGGAGACTTTGAAGGCCAATACAATCCTCCAAATCAAGCAGAAGAAGCTTATCAAGAAGCTCAATAGAATGATGTCTCTTGGACAAACTTAGACAATCTGTAAGGAGCAGCTTTTTAAGATTTGGCAATTTTGAAAAGTCAGGAGTTTGCACCAAGTAATGAGAATGGCTTAGATTGATGATCTTCAGCCTCCCAGTAACTACAATGAAAACATTTAATTTCAAAGGGGAATTAGATGAACAACTTAAAAATAAATAATAAAAAATATGTAGAAAGGATTATATGTAAAATCCTTCGTCTGTCTATACTGAAACTTTTAAGTGAAAACATTGTCTTCAATCAATTGAAAATTAACGCTGGAAGGGAGAACATGGTATCAAAAATTTAATTTGGAAACGGTAACAAAGAAATATGATGTAATTAATGTCTACATCAATAACATGACATATAAAGAGAAGGTGAATTAAAGAAAATCTAGCAGCTTTATTCTTCAATAGTAGCAAGGGAAGATTCATTAAGAAGCTATTGACAAAAAAAAATCAAAAATAAAGATCTATCAAGAAGGCTGTAAAATTAAAAAACCAATGACAAATAGAATAATACATTTACACATCCCAAATCCCCTCTCTGATTCCATATCCATAAACTTGGAAGCTAAAACCAACAAATTTAATAAGCTTTTCGGCAGTTGTGGCTCAAAAAGCTGACAAACTAAGTATTAATTTACATACCTGGGGTTCCTTCCACACATGTCTAAGGTTGCTGTATTTGAAGTCAATAGCAACTAATTTCTTTTTATAAAAATTGCTAGGAATGTATTTTAAGATAAAGCCATCCAAGCAAAGCCATCTAAGATCCTTACTGATGTATTCGTAGTCTTCTCTAGGTTGTACATCTTCAAAATGAAGTAATCTGAGTCTTTTTATCATTTTAAATGCTTCTGCCTGAAAATGCCTTTTTTAAATTTGTGACAACTTCAAAAACAATTCCTCAATAACCTCTGTTCCCTGCAAAAATTTAACCACATTGAAATCGAAGTGCATATTTGTGTTATTATGTCGCCGAAAAGCAAAATTATAGACTACAAAATGAGTTTTGAAAATGTATACAATAGAAGACGGAATCAAATGGTTTATGTGACCAATTAATTGATGCTCATTTTCACTTGGTGCAATAAACGTTAATAGGAAACAATAAATGTTGGATATAAAAGTTCCTACCATGTGTTCTAATAATACAGTTCGTACATCCTCATGAAACCATAACCTACATCTCTTCCCAATTTCCTTTTGAGATTGTTCACGAATTATTTCTCTTCCCATGTCTCGCAGTAAATCATGTATATCGAGCTTGTTCTTCTTATCAATGGCTACAAGGCTTCGATCCATAAGGGTTTTGATTCCAGTGTCAGCAAAAAATCCACAACCTTTTAGTATATGTGTCACATCATTTATGTTCATCCCAATAAAGAAGCAAGATATAACAAGGAATATGTCTTTCTCCAAATCTTCTAAACTGTCAAAACTTATTTTTAACTTCTTTTGTATCTAATTATGAGGAATTTTTTTAAGTTTTCCCAAAATGCTCTTCCATTCCTCTACTTTTCTACCAAATAAACAGGACCCAAGGACTTCAAAAGCTAATGAAAGTCCCCCCGAGTATGTAACTATATCTCTTGAAAGTTTAAGGAAACCTTCTTCAGGGCTCTCTTGTTTAAATGCATGCCAACTAAAAAGCTCCATAGATTCCCCTTCATCCAAATTCTTTATTTCATAAACATGACAATCCTTTTGAAAGAGCAGTCGTTGATTTGTAGTTGTGATTATTATTATATTTCTTAGTTTAAACCAATCACGACTTCCAACTAAAGAATTTAGTTGGACGAACTTATCTACATCATCAAGCACAACCCATGCTTTTTTATGGTGAAATCTATCCCTCAATTTGATTTTTCATAATTCAATGCTATTTATCTTCATTTTGTGGTTTTGCATATTTCATAAATGAGTTGGTTTTGTAGGCGTAATTGGCCCTTCCTTTTATCCCAAACTTTTCTGATCTTTGGAAGATAACTTCTCCTCTCAAAATTGTGACCAATTTCATTATAAATAGCTTTGGCAATAGTTGTTTAGCCCATGCCATCCATTCCCCATATCCCTAACATGATGACATCTTCATATTGATGGTTTTGGAACATTTTGATCACTTCTTGCATGTGATTATCCACTCCTATTAGGTGATCAGCCAAAAACAAGTCTTTATTGTCCAATATATCACTAACATTCTCAACAATTGCTTTCACTTTTTCACTCTCATCGCGCACACATATAATAAACGTGTAGGATTACGAATAAAGTTCATATTTGGAAAGCTAAACTTTCATGTGTTTGGAGAAGAAGATATATTATGAATAAACTATAGATCAAAGCGACAAGAACTAGTTAGTGGCAGCGGTAACAAGATAAAATATATTAAACCACCCATTATTTAACTGCAAATCAAAACATTCAGTTCGCTGCAAGCACATTAATATATATGAGGGTTAAGATACATTTTTGTTCTGAAAGTTTTTGCGGAGGAGTGATTTCATCCTGGAAGTTTGTTATTACTCAATGTTACCCCGGAAGTTAAAAAACATAGCAATGTCACCCTCTTCTAACAGTTGACTAGCGTTGACTGTTAAGTCAAAAAAAATTGGACAAAAAGGATGCATAGTTGGCAAGTGATGTGGCAATGTTTGTGTCCACGTGGAAGAGAGAGAAAATAAAATGACAAAAACACCATTGAAAAAATGCCTCTCCTCTCCGTCCGTCTTCGATCTTGCTCTCAACTCCTTTCTTCTCCCATGGCTGCTGGCAACCTCAAGCACCCTCTGCCACCACTAATCATGCTTTGGATGATCCTGCCGACTGCCTAATTGACGATGAGGTCGATGACGTCGCCGAGTCCTTGATGAATTCTCATGCGAGCAGAATGCTTTTCAATGTAAGCAAGTCTTTCACAGGGCAACACCGAACAAGAATCAGGCTTCTCTGGATTGCCCCCAAAATCAAGGATACCAAAACTGCCTTCCCTTTGCAAATGGAGGTCCTCTGAGACAAAAATGCGGTGATTATACTCGAAATTACTGAGAAATTACTCAGTTTCTTGTGGTTGATTAAAGATTTTTAATTTCGATTGTGATCTGATGGTGTTCGTATCTCTATTTCAACTGCTTTTGGCTCCCCTTTGTATGTATTATTTCTGGGGTTTGTACCACTTTGTGAATCGTACGAAAGAATAGTAGTGAATTGCGATATGTAATAAAATTATATGATTCTGATTGGAATAAGTAATTTCTGGAGCTCATCGATTTAATATGACTAATCAATTTTCAGAACACAGTAATTTTTGGGTGAGAGTTGTATTCACTGGATTCTCCGATCACTTTGCATCATCAGAAGAAAAAAGATTGGGTAATATCTCAGTGAGTTTCTGTAATCATATTGGTGCGAAAGGGATCGACCATGGATTTATGATTTTTGTTCTTCGATTTTGAGTGAGCATTTGGAGTGGTACGATGATGAAGGTGAAGACCAATGGTTTTGCAGTTTGCTTTTGGAGAGAGTATGCTTTTGGGAGTTTCTTTCTTTCACCACAGTAACTTGTACATATGCCCTGTATATCATCAATCAATCAATGAGAATCGGAAGTCGATTTTTCCTTGGCATTGCCTTTGGCCATGTTGGAGGATGAGAGCAAAAGATGGAAAGAAGGTAACTGCAGAATTGGTTTGAGGGAAGGAGGGTCTAAACGATGGTGGAGAGGAGAAAGGCGAAGAGACAGTGACGCAGACGACGGTGGAGAGGAAGGCATTGTTGAGTTCTAGTGGGTCCCAATAAAACCGCTGAGGTGGCAATGAGTTGCATGAGTAAGAGTGCCAAGTCAGATATTCAGTCAAAGAAAACGGTCAAAACTTAACATATTTTAACGTCAGGACGACATTGTTACATTTTTTAACTTCCGAGGTAACATTGAACAACAACAAATTTCCAGGACAAAATCATTCCTCTGCAGAAACTTTCAGGTAAAAATATACTTTAACCCTGTGAATTAATATCACTTATTTTTATGATTTTGAATGAGGAAGGGAATAAGTTAGAACTTAGAAGAGAAAGGGGAGAGAGACAGAATCAAGGAGCAGTAGCCAGGCATCCAAAAACTAGCAGTCTTGCACGATTATAGAGCGCTAAACCTATCCTTAAGTAACTAAATCAAAGATAGCAAAATCATTTCTTCTTCTTCTTCAAATCTTCAAATATTTATCAAATAATCAAATATTCTTGAAACATTTTTTCTTTTTCTTCTTGACAAAGGACTTCATGCAATGCATGAAAAATACATGCATTAAAAAGTTTGATAAAAGAAATAGACTTCATGTTGCAATAAAAAGTTTGTTCACACACACATGGTTAATTAATTGCAACATAAAAATTCAGTAGTCAAAAATACAAAAGAATGAAGCACGGGTAATGATAGCGCATTATCGTGTGCTTAGTTGATTTTTATAATAAAACAAGCCTGACCATGAGAGGAGTATTATGGTTATATCTCTCAAATTAATTGTGAAATTTTACATCCGTTTTAGAGTTTTTATGAGAAATATAGGGCATAATTACAATAGCTGCTGATACTTTGATATAATGAGTATTATATAAAATAAATGCTAAAATGGCCTAATTGTTATATTTTTATACTTTTCTTAATTAAACTGATGTGTAACACCCTTCATTTACACAATCTATTGCACATTCAAAAACGTTATGGTTTAAGTGAATCAATAATTTAAACCCATAAATTAAAACTTTCATCTTAATCATTGGGTTACTGCTCATTTGATATTTTCAGATTTTCAGTTTAATTTGAAAAATCATAATTAATTCTAGAAAAATCGTATGAGGACACTCTAAACTTCTTTTGAAAGCTCTTGTAGTTCTTTACATGAGAAAAATATGATCTTGGCCATAAAATATACTAGTTAATACAATTTATTAATTTACTAAACTCGCTTTGTTTTACTAACACACTTTGTGCTTCAACTTTAAAAATTCATAACTTAATCTATATGGCTTTAATTAACCTCATTTAGGACTTGATGAGAAGCTTCATGTGTCTACTTTGTCCATGAAAAATTATCATAAACAATAGAGATCATTTACTCCGATTTTAATAAATCAAACATCAGTCATATCCTGAAAACAGCTCAATCTAGACAATCATGATAATGCATCTTAAAACCATACTTTCAAGGCCATACTTAGGCATACAATCATCAATATATATCATATGTACATTCCAAGACCTCATATTGAATTTACACAACTTATAAAAATTGTTTTACATTTAATAAGTTGCAGCAGAATAATGTTAGAGAAAGCTTATGTCTCTTGTTCTAATTATGCTTTACCTCTTGCATTCACTTTTCTCTTGGAAGTTTATAACCTAGCATGGTTAGTTATTGATGGGTGAGATTCAAAGAATCCTAATAACAAACAATTATCATTTAAACAATCAAATCATACTCCCATCATTTACTAATTAACAAGTGACATTGCCAAGGTTTATACATAACAAGAACATGCACTTAAAATATAGAATTGTCAATCATGGCCATGAAACAATTTAAAGTGTCATTCAGCATGTTCAAGATAAAATAATTATTCAACTCATGACAAGTTAGGAAGCATAACAAAATATAAACACTTAAATACAAGAATGAGTAAAGTTGCTACCTCTAAGCTTTACTATCTCCCTCTCTTGCTTTCCTTGATTCCTTTTCTTTCCATATTAGAAGCTTCTTTGATTAAGTTTTCATTCTCACTTGTTTCGTATCAATTACTAAGTTCATTAGGACCATGTAAATCACTAATACCTCACAGAAACCCCATGCTCTCTTTCTTCATCTCAATACATTGATTTAAGGACTTTAAATTAACCCTTGACTATTAAATGCTTCCTTTTAACATCAAGAAGCATTTTACACTAATGATAGCCAACATATATTTCACAATCCAGTGCTCAAAAGTTGTTGCTTGTCAAACAACTTTTCTAATTTTCTAAACTTAAGAACCAAACTTCATTGGTTCATAACTTATAACATACTTATCCAAACAATGCATTAAAGTACTCATTTGAAAACTTGTTATGAGTACTATTTACTTACCAAATTTCATGGTCAACCAAAACCATTTGACTATTTAAAAATCTGTTCAAAGGTACCTATCCAATATGAAAACTTACTACTTTTATTTCAATATTTTTGCCACTTAACCAATTTCTTAAGCAACTTAACCAAATAGTGTCAATATTGAATTTAAATCTTTCACAGCTATTTAGCATAGGGTACTTTAATTAATCAAGTTCCCAACTGATTTACAATAACAATCGCAAAATCATTATTCTTTAACATTAAATCTTCACCCATTTAAACATTCAAACTTTATTTAATTCTTTTTTAAACAGTACAAGAAATCCTGAACCTCACGCCGTTTCTTCAGAGAAAACCATGTAATCCCCCAATCACCAAAAATCCCAAACTTAACACCGTAACACAGGTTTGCCTATGTTTAAGAGATTTAAATCACACTTTATCACTCATTTCATGGTAGACTAAAAATTAATTCCAGAAATCAAAAGGGTCCCAGCAGATTTGATACACGCACGGATACACACGCATGCACATATATTTTCTAGCAACTTGCAAAATTCCTTTCATCAACCAAAACTTCTCTTTTTGCATCATGAAGCCTTTTTCTTAGCTTAAACCAGCTATTCACCTTAGAAAATGAAACTGAACAGCAGCATATTATGCCATAAAATACTTCAATAATCTTTTTAATCCTCATATTTTAATGGAACAGAGAGAGTTTTACTCAGAACCAAACAATTATGCTTTCAGCCCACCAAACTCAGCAGCAAAAATTCATATCATACAAAAACAAAATCAAAGGAACCGAGGCCCCTTTTTTAAAAAACTAGCTCCTCTGTTTTCAGCTTAGCAAAATTAGCGACATGCAGCAACCACACACAAATGGATGGATTTATTACATGCAACTCTTGATTTAGCTTGAGGAAACACCAATTTTATCATGCAGTAGGTGAATCGATGAATCTTCACTGATTACCTCTGCTTTCTTACAAATTCAAGAAGCTTAACCCCTCACCAAGTCAGAAATCCAAAGAGGAAAAGGGGTTCTAGAGACCTACTTGAGTCGAAATCCACGGTTGCAGGAAAAATCCGGCCACTTCTTCGACGAGTTTCACGGCGTCCTTCTCCCGCTGGCCCTGTCGCTCTCTCTCTCTGCGCTTTTGGTCGATGGAGGAAATGAATATAAGAAGATGATGTAGGCGTGGGGGGTAGAGGTGTTTAGTGAGGTGCCACGTGTGTGGCATGTGTGGAGAGGGAGGGAAATAACTATTTTACCCTTCTATTTGTAAAATGGTCTTTTGTTCATTAGAATAAAATCCCAAAATTTCTTAAATTAAATCATTCATATTAAATAGAGATTTTCTTTCTAAATCTGACTTTCTAGCCCATAAATTAATTTCTCAAAAGTTCTTAGCTAAAAATTTATCTCCTTCTTATTTTTCTTAAGCTTTTTTGAAAAATAGGAATAATTTTCTAAAATAACTTTTGACCCCATAATTTGTTTTTGAGGCATCTTTATTTTCTCAATAGCTTATCAAGGCCTCAATTATATCTTATAAACTCTAGCCAAAATTTTGGGATATTGCATGATGTGTCCAGAGCCATTTCTATCTATCTAGTTCTAACTCTGTTCTAGCCTTAACACTAGGTTTGATAAAATGTTCATGGAAATTGCGAGCAGAACAGTACTTGCTATATCATGATTGAGAATATTACATTACGTAACTTTCAAAATTGTGCCATGGTAGGAACAAGCAAAAGTGAGTAGTGCTCCAAATAATGCGACCAGTTCCAAGTATTTAAAAAATAATGTATATACATACATATAAACACACATAAGTTTTTCAATCAAAAGCAAATAAAGGGTGAAAAATTACCTAGAACCAACTACAACAATCCCTGCTATGCCCCCAGCCTTAGTAAGGGTTGTCCTCCAATTGGAAATTTGATATTCTGGTGATGAAATTCTTTGAATAAGATCATTAAATGCATCTCTAAAGCTAGAATTTTGATGAAGAATTTCTGATGGATCCACATAGTAAACACATAGGTAGAACTACTTGGTCATTTGATTTATGAAGCTTCATGATCAATGACAATTCTTCCAAACACCATTTAGGTGCAACGTATTCCCTAGAGAATATGATGATTGAGATTTTTGAACTTCTAATTTCTTGCAACAGCTCCGTTCTAATATAATTTTCCTTGGAAAGCTCAACATCATCTTTGAAAACAAAATATTCTGCAAAGCTGAATAGAGATGTGAAGTAAAAGATGTTTGACTATCATCACCTCTAAAACTCAAGAACACTTCATGCCTATGACCTTAATGTTATATTTCAAAAGTACAGCATATCAATAAATCAAATTCATATTTAAATAAACTTGATGAAAATATCACTTGTGATTATACGTAAATGTATCCTCACAAAACCATAACCTACCTCAATTTGGATGCTCATTTTGTGAACCTTCAATTATTATTTGTCTTTCCATGAGCTTCAGCATGTTATGCATTCTGAGTTTGTCGTTTTTGTCAATGGTCATAAGGCTTCAATAATCTAGGGCTCTAGTGACAATTCTAGCATTACTTCCACGGCCATTCATCTTTCGGATCACATCATTGATGTCCCCCACAATATGAAACAAAGCTGTATTTATAAATATTCCTTTTTGGTTATAATCTAAAGAGTCAAAGCTAAGCTTTAGTGTGTTGTATATATCAGGACGAAGAACTGTGGTTAGTTTCATCAATGCTGAATCCCATTCCATCGGTGAGCGCCTAGACAAAAGAGAGCCAAGTACTTTAATTTGGTACACTGGAACTGAGGTTAGAGAAGTGGAAGTGGAAGCGGAATCTATAGAATGGGTTGTTTGGTGCACTGGAAGCCACTTTCATGGAAGTGACACTTCCACCATTTTGGGTTCCATGGCTTACCCTATGGAACTAGTCTCACTTCTATGGAAGTGAGATTTTTTTCCTATTATACCCTTCCTATTTTCTTCTATCATATCAAACATGTTTTAAAAGTCACTTCCAGTATCAATTCCAGTTCCAGTTCTACTTCCACTTCCAACAAAACCACTTCCATGTAACAAACGGGGCATAAGAGCTAGTGGAAGTCCCTCAGTGTAAGCAAACATTCTTCTACTGAGTTCCATGAATTCTCCTTCAGGACATGCTTCTTTAAATGCTATTCTATTAAAAAGTTGAAAAGACTCGTGATCCCTCAGAAGTTTCACTTTATACACATCATCCACTTGAAAGGCCTCAAGTAAATGTAAATCTCTAGTTGCAATGATTATTCTACTCCCTTTACTAAACCATTCACGACTTGGACATAAAGCATGTAGTTGCTCCAAGTGATTCACATCATCAACCACAACAAGTGCCTTCTTAAAGTGGCTATCTATTCTCATATCTGTTGCTTCACGTAAATCTAGTTGGCCTTTCCTGCTTTCCAAGCTTCCCTGACATTTGAAAGAAAACAATTACTCTCAAAGTCGTGCTGAATGTGGTGAAAAATGAGTCTGGCGATAGTTGTTTTACCGATACCCCCATACCCCACATCCCTATGAAGACTATATCTTTCCATTTAGGCTTTTGAAGCATTCTAATCACTTCTAGCACTTGAGAACTTGCTCCCACTAGGCGGCCATACGTGAGAACCGGAACATTCATGTGCAATATATAGCGGACACGCTCCACAATATTTTGAATAACCTCACTTTCATTGCTGTGAATTATAAAGAAATTAATAATAGCAGAAAAGGGGGAATTGATTAATTAATTAATTAAGCATAACTACTAATATAGCACAATAATGGTATCAAGAGCAACACATTTTGATCAGGCAATTAAACATGATAGCGTTATTAATTTGATCCTCTTCAAACCTTCATATATCGAATTAATTTAATATAAGTCGTTTGCAGGAAAAAAAATAATATAAGTCAATTCACAAAATAATAGCTCCATGTCTGTCATGTTACCTAAATCAAGCTTCCATTACATAGCGCACGAATATAAGGGGAATTTAGGGCCCCTCTGCTGCTTCTTAATTTTGGAGCTCTTCCCAAATGCTGTTTTTGTATTTCTTTAGATAATTGAATTCTATATAAAATGAGTGACATTTTGATATTTCATGAGGAAAATGATTATGTTTTCAATTTGTTTTATTATTTTTCAAATATAGACGTTTTAAATTGAGGATGAGGTTGATGCCTTTCAATGTGTTATCTTTGAAAAATCATAAAAAGTTGAAAACATAATCATTTTTTGCCCATAAAATATCAAAATGTTATCCATTTGATGTAAAATAGGATTATCCAAAAAAATTTTAAAAAACATTTGAGAAGAATTCCAAAATTGAGGGGCAGCTGACATCCCATTCCCAATAAAAGGAAAATATACATGCCTGTCCTGTATCCTAAAGTTTCATCTGTTAAAGTTTCAATGACCAGGAAAACATGACAAATAAGTCACAATGTGATACCAGAGTAAGAGCTTATTTGATTGGTATAAGTTTTGACTTAAAAGCAAATATAGGAAACAAAACATTTTGATATGACTTGGGCGTACAGATTGTTATAGCCTAAAATTAACACGCTTTATATAACAATTATGATTATTATTCAATTACAGAACATCCAGTTCCTCATTAGCAAACAGTCCACCAAACCCAAGACGTCGATGTTATGAATTAACATCACGTTTATCTTTCAAGAACTAATTGCTTTAGAGAGCGACAAGAAATCGTACTCTCTTTCTTTTTCACACACATGCTCACACAATTTATATTAGCGAAACTGAAAATAAATAAAATGAAAGGAAGAATAAGTTACTTGTGTTCGAAATTAAGCACAGCAATACCATCCATGCCTCCAGCTTCATTGAGAGCTCTCCTCCACCTTAACACTTCATCTTTAGTAGGTGAGATTCTCTGTATAAGACGATGAAATGTTTGTCTAAAACTAGATTCTTGATTATGAACTTCAAACGGATCGACACCATAAAATATAGGGACAACTACTTGATCATGTGATTTGTGGAACTCCATAATTTTGGTAAGTTTGTCGAGGCACCTTCTGGAACTAGCATAATGTTTAGAGAAAATGATGATTAAAATTTTAGAACCTTCAATTGATTTGACAATAGAAATTTTAGCTTTCCTTAGAGATGAATAGAGATGGGAAAAGAAAGATTCTTGAGTGTCTTCGTCTCTTGCTTTCCTCAGTAAAGAATTGAGTCGGGAAGGGAAAGATTTTCCACTGTATTCGCCACTTAAGAACACTTCATATATATATATATATATATATATATTGCCTACATTTCACACAAGCACATATATAAAAAGAATCTGTGGAGGACAATATTTATTCTGAATGACCATAATAATTGTAAATATACTCAAGAACCAGGAAATAATTTATTGGCCCTGTACCCTAAAAAATAATACTCCTCCAATATGAAGTAATTGGGAAGTTGATCTTAATCATAAATATAAGACATATTTTTAATTTTTATCAATTGTTTTTCTAAATTAACTATATTAATCTTTAACACTAATCAGGTAAGAAAGAGAAAGGGAATTAATGAAAATCATTAGGTTTTTTAGAAAAATGTGTCATATTAACTAAATTAACTAGTATAATTAATCTAATTAAATTGTGTACATAAGTCATACATTTAGAATTGGAGGGAGCATATACATGTCAGTTTTTTTCTTTCCTTATTTTTCTCTTCCACCTAATTCTGTTGGAGAAGAAATTGTGCAGCTCGTTGAAAGATACATTCACATAGCATTTTGTCTCCAATCGAAAAATCAAATGTCTAGCCTCTTCTAGCCTGATCCTGTGTTCTTTCCCATTTTCTAGGCAAATCGTCGGTGCGTTTCGCCTGAGAAGAAGAATCCCAGAGCCATATATGTCTCGCGGCCTTGTAACAGAGTGATGTGTTTTTTTGGGGTCGAGGGGTTTCAGGTTTATTAATTTCGTAAATAATATACATACATACATATATATTGGTATTTTTACTTTATAATATTTTCTAAGTTTGAAGAGTAATTTTGTACAAGACCTAGAAATGCTCGTCCAAAACTATGTTTTTGAATACAAACTTCGGATGGAGTCACACCATAAAATATGGGGAGAACTACCTGATGATGATGTGATTTGTAAAACTCCATGATTTTGGAAAGCTCCTCAAGGCACTTTTTGGAACTACCATATTGTTCAGAGAAGATGATGATTGAAATTTTAGAACCTTCAATCGAAATATCATCTTTTAAAACAGAAATTCTAGCTTTCCTTAGAGAAGAATAGAGTCGGGATGGAAAAGATTCTTGAGTGTCTTCGCTTCTTGCTTTACATATCAAAGAACCGCAGGAAGAGAAAGATGTTCTTATGACTTCGTCTCTACTACAGCTTAAGAATACTTCATATTCATATTTACTGCCTATATTCATGCACATAAAATGATAAGCAGCGGTTAATTTCTATTATGAATTACCACAATAACTGTAAATATATTCAAGAACTAGTAGATAAATCATTGTCCCTCGTACCCTAAAAAAAGTACATGCTGTTGTTTTTCCTTTTGGAAAAATGGAGGAAGATGCCCTATCAAGAATTTTATTAGTGGAAATGACCTAATAAATTTTACAAGTACTTTGCAAATTTTACATACGGAGAGCACCACCGATAATTCAATTTTGATCCTTCTGACCGGTAAAGTTTTTGATAGAGAATTTTTTTTGCCCCAATAATCCCAATTTTTTCCTTTTCTTATTTTTTTTACCTTTTTCCTCTCTTTCTTTCTCTTGCTTCTTACACTAAACTCTGCTGGAGAAGTAATTGTACAGTTCATTAAAACTTGAAAGACACATCCAAATAGCATTTGTCTCCAAAGTGCAAAATCACATTTTTAGCCCCTTCTAGCCAAATCATGTGTTTTCCCCCTTTTCTAGACAAATAGTATTTGCGATTAGCCTGGAAGAAGAATCCCATATATGTCTCGTGGCCCTAGAACGGGAACAACAACGTGTTTTTTTGGGGTCAAGGGGCAGATTTTTTTTTATCAAAAGCTTTCAATTTAATAATAAAAACTCATTTTGGGGGTGGTGGTAGCAGCAGGGAGATTTGAGTTTGGCTTCATAATCGGTTTTGAATCCCAGATGGGAATAAAAATAGCAGAGCACAAAGGTTTCTGGTGGGAATTAATTTCTTTTGTGTTGATCAAAATGTCCCTCTTTGATATCTTGCTAATACAAATCCCCCCCCCCCCAAGGGTGGGATATAAAATATCTTCCCACTGAAATTGAAAGGATTGTTAAAAGGGGAAAAAAGGAAAAAGAAAAAAATGAAAGTGAGAGGATTAATGTTTACCCTGCAGGCTTGAAGGCTCATTCACGATATCCATGGAATGTTCCGTGGGTATATCAGCTTCAAAGATATTGTACTGTTATTGGAACGATCAATGGTTTCTTTCTGAGAAGAAGAAGAAGTTCGTTAAAACTGCAGCAACTATCATCATCATCAATCATGCCAAAAGCAAAAACGGTATGGATGGAGCGGAAAGTCACCTGTGAATCTCTGGGGTGGTGAAACACACACACACACACACACAGATTGATGAGGCTTTTGCTGCTTCTGCTGGAGAGTGAATGGAGAAGGAATGAGATGAAACAAAGGCGTCCAGAAAGCAACCTATGGGAAAGAAGAAGCCTGGTGCTTCTTGTGTTAGCTAGCTTCCGGCTTCATTAAGCGCCATACTAAGATTAAAGTTAAATAAGTAAGAGAAAATTCATCTTTTAGTCCATATAATTTTAACTCACAAATTATGATTCAGTCCCTTAAGCAACCTATGAGTTTGCACTTCCATAGAGGGGAAGAATGCTTGAAGTGGTCATGTCCATCTGCATTGCATAGAGAGTTAGTAACTGATCTCTGATATCTTCATATTCATGTGGAGCTTTGTTAAGTTTGAGAATGCTGGGAGTAGAGGGAATTTGTCATCCTGTAAAAATAAGTTAAGAGGCTTATAATCAATCACCAACCTCTTCTTTTTTCTTGGCAAGTCCAATTAGATTCTGTGGACTCAATAAGACCTTAGGCCATGAGGGAAGTAGAAAGGATCCTGTAGCTGGTTGTCTATTCAAGCACCAAACTCATGCAAACGATCCCTCCATTTGTAAGGAGGAAGATCTTCAAATGTAAAGAAAGATCCTGAG
The DNA here is from genome assembly GCA_006871305.1 of Vachellia collinsii. NCBI lineage: Eukaryota > Viridiplantae > Streptophyta > Magnoliopsida > Fabales > Fabaceae > Vachellia > Vachellia collinsii. The sequence continues at coordinate 2,834 of QFDD01000357.1, read as the reverse complement.
AGTGAGATCTTGCTGGGTTAGTAATTATCTAGTTTTTATAAAAGGTTAAATATACACCATTGATATTTTGATCCAATGCTGATAAAAGAAAAGGGTGGTTCGAGGAGGAGGGGAGGGTGGAGGAGAGAGAATTTGGGTGCCTCTCAATTTTGAGACTCTTCCCAATTTTTTTGCTTTTCTTTGGACTATTAGATTCTACAAATATATTTTTATATCTCATAGTGAAAATGGTTTTATTTTCAATTTTTTATGATTTTTAAATGTAGGGACTCTAAAGTCTAAAGTTGATAATGGGATTAATGCCTTTCAAGATGTCAACATGAAAATATAATCATTTTTTATTCATAAGATATCAAAATGTCATTCATTTCATGTAGAATTTAATGATCCAAAGAAACGTAAAAAAAATACTTGGAAAAAATCCCAAAATTGAAGGACAATTAACACCCCATAGCCTCTTCCACCTTATATCACCGGAGACTAAGTTTTATCAATTTGTAATGACTGAAATATAACTACTTAAAAATATAAGAACTGAGTTATAACGAGTCAAATTTAAGGCACTTTAATCATAATTGAATTAAAACTAAATGGACCAAAAAATTAAGGAGGTGTTTGTTTCTATTTTTAAAAACTTCTTTTTAAAAAAAAAACAAAAAACTTGTCTTTGGTATTGTTTTTAAAAACAAAAAACAGAAAAATTGTTTTTAAAAGTAAAAAAAAAAAGGAACAAGTTTTAGTTGTTTTTAGTTTGTTTTTATTTTTGGTTTTTGCATTTCTCAGTTTTTATTTAGGAAAATTGGGAATCTCTTCATTTTCAATTTGATCTGATATGTCTATTTTTAAATATATTTTTTTAAAAAAACAATCATTAAAGTATATTTGTTTTAAAAAAAATTGATTTTGAAAATAGTCTCATAAACTGTTTTTGAAAACAAGAAAACAGAAATAAATAGTGCCTAATTTTCCCAATGACTAATTCCAATCAACAATAACAGTATTGACAAGAGTCATTTCACTCAACATTTCTTCAGATCTTTATTTAAGCATTGCATGTTCCACACTTGGTGTGAATGGAGAAACATGGAGCCTTCACTTATATATGAGTTTTTCTTAATATAAGATGATTAATTTAACTCATCTAAGTAGGATTCAAATTAAAATTAAAGCCCTTGTTTATATAGAAGTGGGTGTTACGTTGCAAGATAAACTAAGTGGACTTGAGGTCTTGAGCATCATGATGCTTTCGGTTTTTTGAGCCAAGGCCTGTTTTCAGGCTTAGGCTTGGGCCTATTTTCAGCTTGACCTAAAATGTGGCTTGTTTTCAGGCTAACAAATCATAGGCCATAGGTAAAGGCCGAAGATAAGCCTAAAAAAAATTATAAACGCCTAAAAAATGTGATCTGCATCCATCCACATATGAGATATGCAGTAACAATAATAACATCATCAAAAAATCATCCAAAATCATCAGAAACAATAATAACATCATTAGAAAATTATAAAGGCCAATTGTTTAAGAGATTCTTAATTCCAACTCTTCAGAAAAATCATCCGAAATCAAATGATCAATTGAGAAATAGGAAACTACACCCACAAATTTAAGTGATAAGCATTAGCATCATTATCAGTTTTGACAAGAAGAGCATGATGATGATGATGTGGATTGACATTAATGCCAAAACCTTGGTCTTATCACTACCAACAAACTGCTCAAACCAAACAACTATCCTGGATCACACATATATAATACAACAATTTAGCAAACATGGAAGTCTATCATTGCAACAATTGTTCAACACTAACAAGATAAAGCATAGCTATTAGCCACTAGCCACAAAACATCAAATCTTCAACAATCAAATGGAGATGACATTAACTAGAACTAAAACATACAATATTGTTATTATCTTAACTAGAAGTCTAGAATTGACTGTAAAATATATATCACTACAAAAAAACATCAAAATAATCATGGAATTTGCCATGAAATTACAGACAGAATTTTGTTTTGCCACAGAATTTGCCATGAAATGAGTTTGCCACGGAGATTTTTCCGACGGAATTTTCAATTTTCTGTGGCTAATTCCATCAGAAATTCAATATTTTTTTATAGTGTATGTGCAAAGCAGTAATCAGTGCAACAATTTGTGATTAATCATTGAGAAAATAAAATGTGCAACATGAAAGTGTATATGTGCAAAGACATTAGCTGAGTGATTAATCATTGAGAAAATAAAATGATCAAAAACATATGTATACAAGAAATATTTATTGTACAAGGAAAACAGAGATGAATGAATTTACTAACAGTGAGGGTCATATAAAGCGAATATTTAATTAACTTAGGGAAAACTTTTTAGTTGCAATTTTCTCATACTTTGATAAAGATAGGAAGCTTCATTCAAGAAGCAACGCTCGGCATTTGGAAAGGGCGTGCTCAAGGAAGGTTTTGATTGATGAGGATATGATCGCACGCGGACTGTCGCCTTCCGGTTCGATGCAAAATGGTTGCACAAAAGAATGTAGTATAGCGGCAACCAATCGTTCTTCTCGAGGAGCTGTTTATTGATGAACCTAGTCTAAATTGGTTATGAAAACCATGCTTAACTTGGGTGCAAAAGGGGGTTTGCTTTATGAAAACAGTAGTGCAATAACAAAACAATGTAAGAAGTAAATCTTTTTGGTATTTTGGTTTAACGATGAATTGGTTGAATTAAGTTGAAGATATGATTAGATAGACCCTTGGTGATAGAAACTCAGCTGTCATTGCTCTCAAAATGCTATGGAAGTTTGCAATTTTCTAAGTCTATATGAAAACCTCAAGCTATCAC
>QFDD01000356.1:0-50205 GCA_006871305.1 Vachellia collinsii | reverse complement strand
AAATACTTCTTTCATTCTTTCTTTTAAGCAACAACTATTAAATCACATAAAACAAACTGTTGGTGAAAATTAACTAAAATCAATAGATGTGCAAGAGAGGATGAGCATACCTTATTATGGACAAGATGTGTGTGTGTGTGGGTGTGTGTGTGTGTGTGTGTGTGTGTGTGTGAGAGAGAGAGAGAGAGAGAGAGAGAGAGAGAGAGAGAGAGAGAATGAGTGGGAAAAATAGATGAAAAAGAATGGGTGAAGAAAAGAGACAAGGAAGATATATAATTAATTGGAGTATAAATGAGAAAAATCCATTTAATTCTTTGACAAACACAACTTGTTGCTATAAGAAAGGGCCAGCCTATTTCAGAGAATGTTGCTTCTAAAAAAGACTGGAGAGAGGGAGTAGTCAAGTAACAAAACCAATTAAACTAGAAATTAATTCAAGAGATATTCAAATAACTCACAACTTTTGAATCCCATGTTATAATTGCAGAGTAGTAGTCACTCAAATAGTGACATTTCCATTTATGACCTGAGATTTCACATTGGCATCGAGTCTGTAACAAAAAAATAAAAAAAATTTGGCATGATATAGAATTATAGTGACAAATGCAAAAGAAATAATAGTAAAGAGAGAGGGAGGGAAAAAAATAAACTTAACCTGAGAATCAAATTGCTCAACGAATTCCCATAGTTGCTGTGAACATACGTACTGCTTCAATGATGGACAATCACCAGCTTGTATAACTGATAGGTTTGGTGGAAGTTGAGGTAGAGATTTAAGCCTTGGGCAATTATTAAAACCAATACCTTCAAGCTTTCCAAGTTTGGAAATGAGGGCGGAAGGAAATTCAACAAAGTCGTTTCCACGCAAATCTAATAGTCTCAGTGATGGTAAATTGCCAATTTCACTGGATAGTAAGTCATCATGGAGATTGCAATAACTTAAATGTAACATTCCCAAAGAAGAAAGATTTGAAAAAGAAGGAGACCGCAGAAGCTTTGTTGAAGTTGAAGGCCTTTGAAGCCTAAATGCCCCCTCGAGAAGATTCCATGATGATGAAGCTTGTGCATAACCATTGCATCCAGTAAGAGATAATACTTTTAAATTATTGAGGGATGAAGGAACTTCTTTTATAGAAGTTTCACCCACATAAAGCACTTCCAATGCCTCATTTTCATTCAGATTCTCTGGAAGCTTTGAAAACTTTGAGCAACCAAACACATTGATATTCTTTAAAGCTTTCAATTTTTGAAAATCACTTGGAAGGCATACCAGATTTTTGCAATGCTTCAAATTTAATATAGCAAGACCAGTTAAATTGACTAATGATTCTGGCAGTTTGGATATAGCAGTCCCGTCTAATTCAAGCTTGGACAGACGTTCCATACCTTTACCAAACTCAGGAAGTTTTTTGACTTTTGAACAACCTGAGAGAACAAGTGTCTCTAAGCAATTCATATCAAATTTGGTTGGAAATGTTTTAATATTTCTGCAACCTTTTAAATCAACAATTGCAAGATTCTTGTGTTGCGCGAGAGAGTGGTGAACTTCAACAAGCTTTGTACATCCTTCAAGAATTATTCTTTTAAGATTGGGAGTTTTGTCAAAATTTGGTGTTCTGATCAGGTTCGTTGAATGACTCAAATCAATGAACTTCAAACTTTGCAGAAACTGAACAAGAACAAAAACAAAGAGCCGTAGCTTCAAAAACCAACAACTAGCTAGTGATATATATATACATGCAACAAATTATAGACAAACGAACTTAAGCAAAGGACCTTAGCTACCTGAGTTCCTCTCCAAAGTTGTTTTAATTTGCTGCGTTGCATTTTAAGATCAACGAGTTCATCGAATCGAGTCTGACTTGGCAGGAAATCTAAAGGATAGCCCTCCCATTCTATGACTTTCAATGTGTTGGAAAGGCACTTAAGTCCGTTAAGATTTAATTGGCCATGTGAAACATGTGATATGAAAAGTAACTTGAGATTACTCACACTTGAGAAGGCTTCAGGGTCCAAATGTATGACAAATGTTTTGTCAAATCTTACCGCTATACCACGAATTGCTTCAGTTCCCTATATTTAAAACAGTAGCTAAAGGTTATAATGTATAAAATGAATGGAATAAATTAATGAATAAAGATAAAAGGCTTTGTACCCTAGTGGTATGGCAACTCCCCTATAAATGGGAGGTCACAGATTGAATTCCACTTGTAAACTCATGCTGTTAAAAATACACAATAAGAAAAAAAGGGAGGGAGGGAGGGGTGAATATTACCCTTTTCTTTCCCAACACATGATTAGCATCCTCCAAGGACCATATCCTACTACGTTTGCCAGCATCATCAGGTGATTCACGGAAAACAATTTCCTTAGCCATTTCTTGGAGAATGTCATGCACCTTCAAGCACCCTTCATCTTCAGTTACCAACGATTTCTCAATGAGAACTTTAATTCCAATTTCTGGGTGAAGACCACTATTTTGCAAATTTTGTTTGGCTTCCTCAATAGCCATCCCATTGAAAAAGCAAGCAATATCTAGGAATACATTCTTCTCATTGTATTCCAGTCCATCAAAGCTCACTTTAAGTATCTCAAAATTGCAATTTGGAGGAACCTTCCCAAGTGCATCCTCCCATTCTAATTTGTTTCTTCCACAAAGAAATGAACCAAACACTTTGAGTGCCAAAGGAAGTCCTTTAGCAGATTCAATCACAATTTTAGAAAGCTCCAAATAATCCTCATCTGGTTGATCCCCTTTAAAAACTTTTTGATGAAAAAGTTGACGGGACTCAACTTGACTTAAGAGATTCATCTTATATTGAGAAACATCACACTCAACTAAAAGATGCTGATCTCTAGTTGTAATTATTATTCTACTCCCTTGACCAAACCAATCTTTATTTCCAGCCAAATTCTCAAGTTGGCTTATGTCACTCACATCATCAAGGACAAGTAGAACTTTCTTATTGCGCCACCTTCTTTCTATTAACTTCCCTCCTTCGTAACAATCACCAACTTCCATTTTGATTCTTCCATTTGGATTTTGAGAAAGAAGTTTTTGTTGCAATGAAACTAAACCACGATCTTTCGCAGATTCCTCTCTAACATTATGAAGAAAGAAATGAACTTCATAGTTTTTTTGTCTTCTCTCATAAACAGCTCTAGCAAGAGTAGTTTTCCCTAACCCTCCCATTCCCCATATTCCTATAAATCTAACTTCTCCCAATCTATTTGATAGAAATGAATCAAACTCTTCTATTTTTGCATCAATTCCAACAAGTTTATCGTAAGGTTGGACCACACCTTCATCGTTTGAGTCAAACGGCGGTTGATCATCTAACTTTGACCTCACCATTTCAGCAACCTTTTCAAAAGGTTTCGATTCATACCTTCAAAGGAAACCAGAATTAATAACATTAGCAATAAAGTTAATTGAATTTTAGAATTTTTACATATAAACTTAAAGTAGTTAATGCCAGATATAAAGAAAAATGGTTGTAAGTGTACTATTTTTAGTTGAATAGTAGAAAATGTGTCGAACATTAATATTAATTATCATAATTATAAAGTTTATGTGATACAATATTATATAGAAGAATTATTTTATAAACAGGAGTGAATTATATTCAACTCATACACTTTTAAACTAGGAATTAATTACCTAAACCAGGATCCTGAACAAACTGTTTAGTGATGAATAGCACTGAATTGAATTAAAGTAACAAGAGTTGACAAAAAATGCATTTGCAGTGTCAAGAGGGAATAGGGGAACAAGCTCCTTCAAAAAATGTTTTTAATAAAAAGGATGTTAAAGTGAAAAAAAGGAGAGGTTAAAGTTTAAAATCATCAATATCATGCAAAAACCTTTATAATGAAATAATCGAAAATGAAAGTAATCATAGCATTTGAATGGTATGGCCAAATATATTTGTGTTTTTTTTTTGGGGTTTTGGTGAGGTTTGTGTGTGTTAGATTGTACTGTTTAGGCTTTTTTGAGAGTTTTGATTTGGCTTCAACTATTAGCGATATTTCCTATTTTTTCTGATTAATAAAATTGATTTGTTTGGCCAAAAAAAAAAATCATCCAGTATTTCAAACACCGGCCAAAACATGACGAGGAAAGTTATAAGGAAAAGTCACGCTGAGGTAGAAGTATGATTTTGAAACGTTTCGGTTCTAAAAGGATAATTGTGGAAATTATGCTTGAAAATTCAAAAACAAAATTCCATAAAATCATGCGAAATAGTAAATAGGTTTTCAAGGTAACTTCGGGGTGGAGTATTTATGATGAGAATGCCTTAAAAGGTAAAAAGGGAAATAAAAAGCCTATTTTTGGCTAATTAAGTAGTATTTAGCCAAAATGCATAATTTTAAAAATTATGTAAAGATCCCAAATAATTATAAAAAATCAAGAATAAATACTTTTGTAATTTTATAGAATTTATGTAGAGAATTATTTTCCAAAAGGGGGATTTTTCGAGTTTAAAATTATTTTCGTGACTTAAAAGTATAAGTTTCTGAAATTAAAGGAGAAGTCAGGGGTCAAACTTTTGCCTAAGAAATTTACAGAAATTCATGTACGAGAAGAATGAATTTTTAAAGTAGTTATACGGATATTTATTGGTTGGAATTTAATGTCCTTTTATGTCCAGAAATAGTTCAAAATTTCTCCCAAAAATCAAAAACTCGAAAAAATCATCAATGGCCAATTTGATTGGGGTCAAAAGTCTAGCCCATGGTCATCAAAAAGGGAAAGACCTCTTTTGACCGTTTGATCCAAATTAATTTGAAAAAAAGGTAATATAAAGAGATGAATTCGAAGGAGATTATTAAATATAATGAATTACTTTGTGGAAAGTCATCACATATCCTCTTCCTCACCTCACTATCTCCCATAATCAGTGTATATTGGTGACCAGAGGCAATACATAAATGGTTCCAGAGTGTATGTATAAAGATGAGATGTGACATATGGCTCATAAAAATAAATGGCAAATAAATTCTCAGCTGTGTGTGTCTTACTGGCCGGGGAAAAAAAAGATGTCTCTGTGATACTAAGTTTGAGCCAAAAAGTTGTATATCTACAGTAATATTCCCTCCTGTCCATATTATCAAAAAGTCTTCTATGTTATAAATTGAGAGAGAGAACAGAAAGGAAGAGATGAGAGAACAAGAGGCGAGAAGAAGCGTAGGGAAGAGCAAGCAGAAAGAGAGAGAAGAGAGAGATCAGAGGAATGATTGTCTATTATTCAGCATCAGTATGCCACACATTATAGGCATGAATTTTCAACATCAAGGTAAATCACTATTAAAGATTACATGAGGTAATAAGGGGATACAAAATATAATTGGGAATAATGGGAGACATGGACATCCACATAATAATATTCATAACACTCCCCCTTGGATATCCATGACTAAACATATGTCTCATTAAAAACCTTTTTAGGAAAACGCAATGGGACAAAACCTACATAAGGAAAACGAGTACAGCATGTATTAACTCTCCTTCTTAACAACATTACCCAAGTATGCGAAGTCAGATGTTTATACAATGAAGTGATTTAGTTAAAAAAATTTGCTAAATTTTCACTAAAACGTATTTGTAGCCTTGAAGGAAAATAATTTTAGCTCCTTTTCGAAAGTCATGAGTGAAGATAAACTTTGGTGAAATAAGTTTTACTCCATAGCCATTGATATAGCTGTACCTCGAAGATAACGAAGTATATCTTTCACTCTATTTTAATATATTAGTAATGTTGAAGAACTATATCTTGCTAATAGATTAATGACAAATGATTTGCCATAACGTGTGAAATTAGCGAGATACATTAGTGTCTTAATAGCACTTAATTATGGTACTTATAGATGAAGTAGTTCTTCATCTCCTTTTTCATTAATTTCTTGAGGTATAAAAAAGGTTTTTATCAACCTACAAAGATCTCACAATCATTTGAGTTCATAGTAGAGGTGATTTATCTAAGGGAAAAGTGTTATATGACATTCATTTCAAAATCTCTTTGCAGACAATCATTTATCTTTTAGAGCTCTTTAAGAGTTCTAATGATATTGATATCAACATGGATAATGTTATATCCCGAATTTTGGGCCTAGAAGTCTAATATGTTAATAATGTTATAGAGAAATTTCTTGCCAAGTAAAATGATTCTTTGGAATTATGTAGCATTTGGCCTAATCTAGGAAAGGTTAAAGGTGAAAGAAAATGAAATAAATAATATGTGTAGATGCAGAAAGAAAGAGGAAAGGGTCTTGAGGATGAAGGGAAGGAAAGGAAAGGAAAAGTAAAAATGCCAATATGCCAAACGTAAAAAAAATAAGGGTAAAAAGTAAAGGACCAAAGGGACATTTTGAAATAGGGACCTAAGTGTAAATTCAAAATTTTTGCAACCAAATTGTCATTTTAAAATTCAATGGCATTTTGGTAAAGTTGAGAAAAGTCGAAAGGTATTTTGATTAAAGTTTGACCAAAATGTTAGAAAAATTTTCAAGGTACTAAAAGATAGAAAAAAATTCACTAATCAGTAATTGGGGCTTGCTTTAAGTTAAAATGACAAAGATAACCTTTACGAGAATTTTAAAGATTATTTAATATTTAGATATTTAATATATAATTAATCAAATATAATTATTTAAAATATCCAAAGGCATCAGATATTTGATTTTGAAGTAAGGAAAAATGGCCCATGAATTATGGGAATTTATAAACTTATTCCCAAGATAAAGTTAAAACCAGTTTATGAAACGAAAAGAAAAGGCCGAAAATCCCTATAATTAGGATTTTCAGAAGAAGATTTATGAAGAGCATTTCTAGAAAGAGTTTGAAGTGGGGGAAAATTAGAGAACTACCTCTAAATAAATGGAAATTTATTATGGTATTACACTGAGCAAGTGATCAGAGAGCTCCCAGAAAGAATTCCCGAAACACCTTTGCTTGGTCACCAAGTAAAGCAAAAGTAAAGAAACCCTAAGGGTGACATAGGATGACATCACAAGTGTAATATTCAGATTTTTGATAATTGAATATAAAGCCTAAATGAGTAACTAAAGATTAGTTAAAGGTTCAAAAGATGAAAGGAAAGGAAAGGAAGAGTAAAAATGCCATTCTGCTAAGCATATAAAAAGTAAAGGCAGAATGGTCATTTTGAAAAAGTAAAGGACAAATGTGTTATTTCAATTGGGACTAAAGTGAAATTTGGAAATTCAAGGGACCAAATTGCCATTTATGAGATTCAAGGGCATTTTGGTAATTAAGTTAAAGTCAAAGGGCATTTTGATCAAAGTTTGACCAAAATATCAGAAAATTTTACAGAATCCCAAAAGATAGAGAAAAATTCACTAATCAATAATTGAGGCATAGTTTGAGTTAAAATGACTAAAATAACCTTCGTGGTAATTTTAAAGATCATTTAATTTTTGGTTATTTAATAAATAATTAGTCAAAAACAATTATTTAAAATACCTAGAGGCCTCAGATATCTGATCTCAGAGTAAGGAAAAATGGCTCAGAAATTCTAGTATTTTATAAAATTGTTTCCAAGAGAAAGACGAAGACAGTTTCCCTGATCGGAAAGAAAATGCTCGGAAAAACCCCGAATTAGGTTTTCTTTAAAAATTAATTAAAGATATTACAGAAAGCATTTTGAGGAAAGAAAAATCATGGAACTATCCGATAAATTTAGGAAATTTTTAATGACCCTAAACAGATCAAGTGATCAGTGGTTTACCGAAAAGTATTTCCGGTGCTATAAAGTAACTTTATAGAACATAAAGTTTTTGTAAAGGAAGTTGTGGGGCCATGAAATTGCTACTTGTCATTGTCATATTTCAAGAGGAAAAGAGAGGTAAAATATCTCAAACAAGCGGTAAAGCATACTTATGTAAAATTATTTTCCAAAACCAAGTGGGTCCCACATAATTTAACACATGCACCACTTTATTAAACCATCTTCCACACCATTTTCTGCAGCAAGAGTCAGTCATAGTGAGAGGGAAGAAAAGCCAAAAGTGGCGTGACTTCAAGGCAAGAGAAGAGAAGGAAAATCACTCAAAAATCCAAGGTAAATAGTGATTTATGCATGAAATCTTCTCTAATCCATGATTCTAAGCCTTCCTCTTCAATTCTATAGTTTTATTTTTGAGTTCATGATGAGATTTTGCTGCTGCAAAGTTTAGGCTTTTGAGAGAGAAAATGAGAAGGAGTGAGATTTAGAAGCAATAGATACTAGAAATCAACTCTATGCATGATTTGGAACCTATTGGTAGTTTGTTTGAGTTGATTTGAGCTTGTATTGAAATTTTGGCATGAAGTCACTGTTCATGGCTGCTGGTTGACACTGTTCATGCAAGGGAAGGAATGATTTTGTATTGTTTAATGATGATAAAATGATCAAGGAATGTGATTATGCATGTATGTGAAGGTAGAAGTTGAAAAATAACATTTCTCCTAATTTTTGGAAAAATTTCGTGCTGCAGGGGAAGTGATAGAAAAAGAGTGATTTTGGTGATTTTGATGCTTCCAATGGATTTAGAAGGCAAAATTGTGTAGGGTATAAGTGAGGAGACAATTTTGGCAAAGTTAAGGGCTTTAGGACCCTTAAAGTTCAAGAGAGGTTTTTGTGAGGTTTTGAATGTTATAATGCATGGTTTATGGCTTATTATTGATGCCAAATGCATTATGCTATGTGTTGGAAGTTAAGTTGCAAAGGGAAGTTTCCAAAGAGCAAGAAGCAAATCACCAAAGTTAAGTGAAAAACTAAGGGCTTAAGGCAGCAAAGTTGCTAATTTTTACATTAATATTGTCATTGGTTGTTGTTTATTTATTGTGCTATTTTGCATGCTATTTGTATGCTATGTGAACATGTGAAGTTGTGTTTATGACATGCCATGGCTATATGCAAAGTGTTTTCAAAGTGCGTCATAAAATGTTCATGCATAGCTAGATAGAAAATAAATGATAATCATGCATGTTAATGTATGTATTAGTGACTTTTGCTATGACGATTCCAAGAATCTCATTCTCCCCAAAAATATAACCTTCTAGGTTAAGGCTCAAGCAAAGTCAAGCAAGGAAGGAAGAAGCTTGGGGGGGAGATTTAATCTATGGGAATATGTATGATGAACTCCTATAATGACAAACATGTTATATGTGCTGTACAAATATGTCAAGCATGCTACTTTATTATGTCATAATGATAAATGCATAGAGAGAAAAGAAATAAGCATGCTAAAGCAAAGTCAAAGGGTCCAACACCCTTAATAATGATCCAAATTGAGGTAGTGATGAATCTAAGCAAACCAAGTTCAAATGACTTGAAATTTTCCAGTTAAATGGTTCTCATGGCAAGATTTAAATGAGTCTAAGTTTGCTAAATTTGGAGTTTTTTGCAAAAGGTTATGATGGTCCAAAGTTGGAGGAAAAATCTGGGAAAAGGAAAATGACCAATGAACAGTGTTTATTCACGTAATAAACAATATTAATTTGTCAAGAAATTGGACAAATGGATATTTTTCTCCTGTAGGGAACTCAACAGTCTTCATTTAGGAACTTGAACCACTTAATTTCAAGTTTTTTAGAATTAGTTATGAATTTTCAAAATTAGCCAAAAATCCAAGGTTCAAAAAACCGGACCGGGCATTGAACCGGGTGAGACAGTGGTTCAAGGGTTAATGGTTCAGACCGGGTTCAAGCCGGAGTTAAACCGGTTATATTAAAATAATATAATTTAATAGATTATATTTTATTTTAAAAAAAATTAATAGATAAAACCTATAATATTATTTTATTTTACCCATATTTTAAATTTTTAGAGTTTAATTAAATATCAGTGATAAAAAATGGGATAAAATGAATTAATTTTATTTTATATATCCTCATGTATAAATTTGTTTAAATATAGAAAACAAAAAATTAAAGACTTATTTTGTTACCATATTTTTTTAAAAAAATTAATGAACCACATTATCACACTTTGATTCCCCCTTTTTCATTGTTTCTAGTTTTTAAATTTTTTTTTTTAAAAAAAGGAGGTGAACCGGTTGAACCACTGGTTCAACCGGTTCGGCCGGTTTGACACCGGTTTGACCGGTTCGAACCGGTCACCGGTTCAAACGGCCAACCGGACTGGACCAGCGGCCGGTTCACCGGTTTCCGTTCTGAACCGGCCGGTCCGGTTCGGTTTTTCGAACAGTGCAAAAATCTGAAATTTACCAAGTGAACAGTAATTTTTACAAATATTTAAAATTTCACTTGGTTAGCTAATTCTAAGCATTGGAAGGCCTCAAAGTGGTTCATAATTGGTCTCTAATATAAAATAGAGTAAGCTAAGGAAGGCTTTACAACAAGCATGACACCACATGGACATGTCTCAAGACCATATTCTTAATGTATTAGATTTGTCTATTTAGAAAGGGGTTGAAATCAAGGGCCAAGATTCAACCAACACATCTTTCAAATATGAAAGAGTTCAAGGACCAAATAGTAAATCAAGTGCCTATGAATACCCCCTCCCCTCCTTACACTTTTGTCCAAGGTGATTTTACGAAGAGAAACTTTTGCAAAATTAATTCTAGAGAGAGAAAGAGAGAGGGAGGAAGAAAGAGAAAGAGATCAAGGTGCCTGATCAAGGATTAAGAGCAAGATTAAAGTTAGTTTAACCTCTTTCAATTTCTAATTACATTAATTAGTGATTAATTAATCTATGATTAGTAATGGATTAATGAATGATTAATGATGGATTAAACTTAATCATGTCATTAAAGGTTGGAAATTGCCAAGAATTCTTCTATCTTAATTATGTGATGGTTGGATTAAGTTAGTTTGATGATTGTATGAATTTTTGGAATCTCAAACCCTAAGAGGAGGTGCTGCACGAAATCACTCTTGAGGAAGGAATGTGTGTTTGATGATTTTGATGCTTGCAATGAGTTTAAAATGAAAAATTGTGTAAGGTACAAGTGAGAAACCAAGTTTGGAAGCATTAGAAAGAAAGATTAGAATTTTGTGCAACAACTTCCCTATGTGGCTGTTTTGAGTAATTAAAAGGGAAGGAGGTTTATTTTGAGCTATTTGAGCTTAAAAATGGAATATGCATACAAAATTATAGGGGATAGGCATGTTTGATTAATTTTGAAAGCTATAGATGTAAGTGCAAAGTTAAGGTTAAAGAGAGCAAGTAGGAGTAGTTAGGAAGAAATAATGTGATCAATGGTTTTAATGATTTGGAAATTTATATGTGATATTATTTAGGACCATTGGATATCAAAGAAAGAGTTGACAAGCAAGGGATCAAGAAAAGCAAGGAGGAAAAGGTAGCTTAGTGTCATATCCCGAATATCTAGGCCTAAGAGTTTGGTAATGAGCCTGAATGACAAATGCTACCAAAACTCAATTTTACAAAGTCACTTAGCTGACTAAACATTCTCTGGAAATTATGTAGCATTTGCTTCAGTAGAGGAAAGGTTCAAGGTGAAAGAAAATGAAAGAAAAGGATATATGTGGAAGTTGAAAAGTAAAGGACCAAATTGTCATTTTGGAAATTCAAGGGCATTTTGGTCAATGTTTGACCAAAATAATAGAAAAATTTTACAGAGTTCCAAAAGATAGAGAAAAATTCACTGATCAGTAATTGAAACCCAATTCAGGTTAAAATGACATAACTAACATTTGCGACAATTTTAAATGTTATTTAATATTTGACTATTTAATAAAATAATTAGTCAAATATAATTATTTGAAATATTCAGAGGCCTCAAATATTTGGTTTCAAAGCAAGGAAAAGTAGCTCAGGAATTATAATATTTTATAAAATTATTTTCTAGTTAAAGTCAAAACCAATGTGCCAAAACGGAAAGAAAAAGGCCCCAAAAATCCCGAAATTGGATTTTCTTCAAAAATTAATTAAAGACAATTCTGAAAGCAGAAGGAGGAAAGAAAAACCATGGAAATACCATATGAATTTTGAGAATTTTTAATGACCCTACACAGGTCAAGTGATCAAAGAATTCCCAAAAAGTGATTACGACCCGATAAAGTAGCTTTTTGGTAAGCTAAAGTAACCTTATCTGTATAAAGTAACTTTATGTGCCTAAATTAAATTGTGTGGTCTATATTAAGCCACATATTTTTCTTTGGCTCCAACACAAAAATAAAAGCCAGAACAGATATTATCATAAAGTGGTAAAACATCTTAGAGTAAAGTTACTTTATCAGTCCAATCAAGTCCCACGCAGTAAGAGACATATGAACACATGGCAAAAGTAAAGAAACCCTAAGATGACATAAGCACTATGACTTCACATGGACATATGGCAAGATCACACTCTTAATGCATAGGATTTATCCATTTGGAAGGTGATTAAAATCGAGGGCCAAGATCAAGATAACACCTCTTGCAAATATGAGAAAGTTGAAGGAGCCACTTGGCATGATTATATTTAAAGGTCAAAAGTAAGAAGAGTTTATGTTCATGTGGTAAAAATCATCAGCAGAAAGTTATTTTATCAGATAAAGTCATGGGCCCCACTTACTAATCTTAATTCTGAAGTGTTTAAGTCATGTGGGAGGCCTCATTTTCGTTCAAAATCTGCAGCAAGAGAGAGAAGGAGAAGGTGTGAAGAGGAGGAAGCAAAGAGGCCAACATCCAAGCCAAAATTCAAGCTACAAGTGAGTTTGAAGCTTGAATCTTCCATATTTCTTGATTTTTGGCCTTCCTCTTCCATTTGATCGGTTTATTTTTCTGTTTATTGATGTTTTTGAAGAGCTTTAAGAGAGGTCTTGAAAGGGGCTTGAGAGAGAAAATGAACAAGAGAAGGAATTTGAAGAGGTAAGTCACATAATCCAACACTATGCTTAATTCTAAGACTATTGATAGTTGGATTGTGTTGGCTTGATTGTGTTGTGAATTTTTGAATTCCAAACCCTAAGGAGAAGATGCTGCACGAATTAGGGCTGATCATGGATGAATGTTTTTGTGTTAAACAATGGTCACAAAGTGGTCTAGAAGATAGAGTATACATGTGCAAGGAAAAAGAAGTTGAAAATCATGTTGAAAATTGTTGTACTGTTTTGGCCAGACCATAATCATAGGGAAGGAATGTGATTTTGGTGTTTTTGATGTTTCCATTGAGTTTAAAGTGAAAAATTGTGTAGGGTATAAGTGAGAAACTAAATTTGGAAGCGTTAAAAACAAATATTGGAATTTTGTGCAATAACCGTCCTAAGTTGCTGTTTTGAGTAAATGAAAGGGAAGGAGGTTTCTTTTGATCTATTAGAGCTTAAAAATGGAATCTACATGCAAAATTATAGAGAAGAAGCATGTTAGATAAATTTTGAAACCCATGGATACAAAAGTGCAAAGTTAAGGTCAAAGAGAGCAAGTTAAGAATAGTTATGAAGAAGTGATGCTATAATGGTCCAAATGAGTTAGTAACCTTTAGGTGATGTTATTTAGGACCCTTGGACATTAAGGAAGGACTTGACACCCAAGAGACCAATAAAAGAAAGGAGAAAAAGGTAGCTTAGTAATTATTGTTTTAATTACATTTCATTGTGTTCATTTCATGATTACTTGCTTTGCTATTATTTAGATACATGCCTTGGTGTGAATGATAAGGTTATGACATGATGAAGATTTGTCTCTATGCTATGTTGGGTGACATATAAGGTATGCATAGCATTCTATTTTCATGGTTAAGTAAGTTGAGCATGTATCATATTTTAATGCAGTTATGTGATTAAATAATAGCTGCTTATGCTACTAAGATTCTTACCCAACCAATGTAACAAACCCTAGGGCTACCTTTATCCAAGAAGAGAAGAAGAAAGAAAGAGAATGTATAGAGGTTTGGTAAGTTCTTAATGAGCATTTTGTTAAAGATTGTAAATACCCATAAGGGTTTATATATGATAGCATGTGTAGTGGTAGATTTATTCTCGAGCATGCTAGAATAGGTCCAAATGTTCCAAAGGCATTGATATTGTAAGTTAAAGCAACCACATCTCAATTGGACCAAGTATGACCAAAAAGGGGGATAAAAGTCAACAAAAATGGACTTAAAGTTGACCAAATTGTTTGCCATATGAGGTGATATGGTTGCCATATTGATAAAAGGTAATAAATGGAAGTAGAGTATAGTTCAAGCAATTATGCAGATTGTGTTAGAATGGTTAAGTACTCTAAACAAGGAATGAGAAGTGTAGAGATTATTTAGCCAATTATATTGGATCTATAAATAGTTCAATTTCATACAGCTTTAGTATTCAGTTAGATCCCTAAATGAACTAGAGGAAAATAGTTGAGTGAGACTATATAGAAGAAGATTAGACATGATGCTCATATGCCTACGAAGGGACTGTAGCTCTAGAATAATGATAGCTATAGTGCAGATATGTTGTACTAGTTTATAAATTATATGTAAAGAAAAACCAGTTAAGCAACATTATGATTATTTAGTTGCTATTGACTAATTAAAGATAGGAACGAATGTCCTAAGTTCACGATAATTCTATTAATAAAATGTTACAGAAGATCATTGAGTAGCAAATTAAGGAGACATATTTCAATAAGGACTTCATGGGTACAGATAATTTGAGTTCTAATAGATCTCATTCAAATGACACTGAATAGATTGGATCAATACCAAGTGATGATTGAGGAACTTAAGGCCAATCAAGTTCAACAAGAGCAAGAGAACAGGAAAGCCATAGCAGCAGCAGTAGCATCAATAGTTACTAATATTATACAACCAGAGTCTTAGATCGTGCAGCTAATCTAGCAGACGAGGCCAATGATGGAGCAAAGTGGCATGAGGCAGTGGAATACAGGATTTAAAATTCCTACTGAAGGCTATGGGGCTGTAGAACCCCAGTTTGAGTCACTATGTTCAATCTATGATGACCCCTATGACTAAAGGAGACTTAGCTAAAGCTGAGAAGAAAAAGGCCTCTTATAGCCTGAAAAGTAAAAGGAGACCCAATAAGAGAGGAAACTAGTGTGAGCTGTGTGGTAGAAATCATAGAGCGTAACTGTGTCTAGCAAGGCAGGATGTTTGCTATGCTTGCGGCAAAGTTGGGTACCCTACTAAAGAATGTCCACAAAAGGCAAAGGGAAAAAGAGTACTCACTCGAGAAGAACCTTCTACCTCAGTACAAAAGGAGATGAAGGAGATACAAGATTTAGAGTAGAGTATGGCTGAGGTGCATATGTAATGTTAAACTAGATGTGAAAACCCTCTGTTTATGTGTATGATGTATGTATAACTTTTGTGAAGGATGTTATACCATACTATGTCATATTACACTGGTACTTTTATGATATGATAGTTACCATTAGTTACTTTGATCTTAGAAGCATAAATTTGACCCAGAGTGTACTAGTACCAAAAATTGATAAGCCTGAATCAGTGAACCAATTTCTCCCTATAGGTCTGTGCAATGTATCGTGCAAGATCATTGCAAAAATTATGACAAAGAGAATGAAGAGCTTGATGTGCAAGTACATATCGGAGCAACAAAAGGCAGGGCATTTGTAGTTGAGAGGTTAATACAGGATAATATAGTAATTTCTCATGAAGCCTTTCAGTATTTAAAGAAGAAGAAAAGAAGCACTGGATGTGACCTAGCCTTAAAAATTGATCTAAGCAAAGCATATAACAAAGTAGGCTGGAATTTCTTAAAGAAAGTCATGCTGCGAATGGGGTTCTACACAAAGTGGATTGGGTGGATCATGGAGTGTGTAACCTCAATTGAATTTGAGTTGCTAGTTTTAGGGAATAAAGTGGCAAAATCACACCTGGAAGAGATATTAGGCAAGGAGACCCATTATCTCCTTACCTTTTTATCATTGTTGCACATGTCCTATCCTTTATGTTGTAGCTTCATATAGGGAATGGTGATCTAAAAGGTGAGGCTATCAAAGGGAGGCCCTATACTATCCCATTGCTTCGTTGTAGATGGTGCTCTATTTTTTCTGAGAGCACAAAAAGAAAATGCCTAATAATGAAGATTTTAGAACTGTACAGCTGAGCTTCGATGCAAGAGATGAATATGTACAAATCTTGCATATTTTTCTCCTCAAATACTAGTGCAGATGTAACAGAGGAAGTGGAGCATGCCTTGGGGATCCAAGCTACCGCTGAACCTAGTAAGTATCTTGGCTTGCCATTGATATGGGGAAGGTCTAAATCTGCTGCACTTGCCTTTGTAAAAAGAAAAATTCAGAAGAAGTTGCAGGGGTGGAAATAGAAGCTTCTCACTTTTGCTGGGAAAGAAGTGATGATCAAAGCTGTAGCTAATTCAATCCCAGTATATCCTATGTCAAGCTTCTTATTTCCCATGAAATGCTGCAAAGAAATAGATAGCCTTTTGTCTGAATTTTGGAGGGGGGCAGAAGCATTCATTGGTGGAAATGGGAGGCATTGTTAGTTGCAAAGAAGGATGGAGGCATCGGGGTTCGAAGCTTCCAAGCTTTCATTAAAGCTTTATTAGATAAAAAAACTTGGAGAATACTTCAGAATCCTGATGAATTATGGTGCAAGATACTAAAAGGGAAGTATTTTCTAAATTCAAATTTTATGGAAGAAAAGAAGGGAAGAAGGGCTACTTGGGCATGGACAAGCATTACTGAAGGAAGAGAGCTGCTAAAGAAGCAACTGTTTTGGAAAATAGGTGCTAGCAAGTAAGTGAAGGTATGGGGTGATAGGTGGATTCCGGGCCTTGTGGATGAAAAACTACAAAGCATGCTAACCAGTGAGGACGATAGGGAGTTGAAGGTAGAAGCATTGCTAAGACAAGACAGGTGGGATCTCAAAGTGATTGAAGGGAAGATATCTAGAATCCAAAAAGAGATGGTATTGCAGGTCAAAGTGGTAGAAGGTAGAAGTGATGAACCTGTCTGGGTAGGATGTAGGGATGGCAAATACAATGTCAAATCTAGTTACCATGCAACAAAACACCTTGGAGCAAGAGAAATAAACCAGAGGCCAAGTAGCTCCTATCAAGTACCAACTTAGCTTTGGAAGTGTGTATGGAGCCTACACGTCCCCCCAAAGATTGAACATTTCCTATGGAGGCTGTTGAATGATGCAGTAGCCACCAACTAGGCTTTGGTTAAAAGGAAATGTGGCCAGAATGACAGATGCTCGATTTGTGAGTTGGAGGTTGAAACAGTTGAACATATGATTTTGACATGTCCTTGGGCAAACAGATGTTGGTTTGGCTGCGCATTATCTTTGAAGGTTGAAAAAAACCAAGAGGTAAGCCTTAAAAAATGGTGTGCCGATCTGATGCTGAATAAAAAATCAATTACTAAGGAAGGGAAAGCACTTGTAGCAGCTACTTGTTAGGGCATATGGAAGGGGAGATGTGAATGGATTTTTAATGAAACTAGAACTGATGCTGAGGAGGTGATCAACACAGCTCATATGCTAGTCAAGGAAGTGTGAGGAGTGAAGTCTCATAATAAGGAGGTAGATGGGAGAGGAAAACAAAATGGGATAGAAAGGAAAATGCATTGGGAGTTACCAGATGTAGGCATTGTGAAAATCAATGTGGATGGTGCTTTTCTTAAAAGCACAAAATGTGCTGGTATTGGAATTATATGTAGAGACTGTAATGGAACATTTCTAGGAGGCTTGGGGAAGAAGATTAAATCAGATACATAATTGGAGGCTGAATGTTGTGCATTTAAGGAGGCTTTACTGATTTGCAACAATTTCAAACCCCATAAATGCTGTATTGAAGTTGATTGTGAGATGTTGTATAAGCACCTCTTGGCTGGATCTGTGAAGGGAGTGGAGTGGCAAAGCACTGGAATTCTGGACGAAATCCTGCAGCTAGTTAAGGAGACGCCACATAGGACCTTTTCCTTGGCTGATTACCAAGGCAATCATGCTGCTGATTACTTAGCATCTCTGGGAAGCAGAGAGATGGCACCCAGTGGGTGGCTGGAAACAACACCTTCTCTCTTTAGTAGTGATTTGTTGATGGCTGACCTTAACGGTGGAAGCTGTTGTTGGATGTATGAGATAGCACATGAAGCGATTGGCTAAGCACAATTGGTTGTTGTCTATTAGTTTTCTTTTACTATAGTTTCTTTGAGCTATTTTTGGTTCCTTTACTGCTTTAGTAAGTTGTGTTAGGTTGTAATTCTAGGTTTCTTGAGGGTTTATTTGGCTTCGATTATTAATGTTTGTATAGTTTTTTTACTAGTTTGGTGAGCTTATGTGTTATGTTGTCCTCATTTAATTTTCTGAGATTATCTGTACTATTTTTTCTAGTGATTAATAAAATTGACTTTTTTGGCCAAAAAAAAAAATCATGCATGTGCAAAGCATAATTAAACTCAATATATAAGCTCAAAACAATTTAATTGAATGTTTAACTCATGATAAATAATAACATTACCGAATAACGATAGAGCTAAAAGAACTTTATTTAGGCCCAAAATACTTTCTGGAATATGCTTCAAATCACTCAAATGAGAATCAAGTTAATTGAACTCAAAAGAATATTTCCTGAATTAATTTGGTAATTAAATGGTAAATCGCAAATATCATATAATGAACTAAAATAACCATATATGCATGTTTTGATTTGAAATTTTAAAATGCCCCCATCTTTCTTGTTCCCAAATATTGTTCAAAAATTAATTACAGCATATTTCATTCAAATAAATATTGCCAAACCTTAAAATTATGAAATAGTTAAATGTTAAATTTCATTCATTTCAAGTAATTGATAAACGATGTAGAAGAAAATTAAACCACAATAAATGGTATGTGACAAAATCACATTTATTTCCACACACATATATCTATATATATATATTCTGGATATAAAAAATGATATGGCCCATTTTTTTTCAAACATACACTTTTCTTAATAAAAAAAAACAGTCACGAAAGGTTTTTAGTCACCATTCCTCAAGTTCAACTTTAGACAGTATACTGTCTCTCCCTTATCCATTTGCCATGACCTTTACGCCAAAACCAACAAAACCAAAAAAAAAATTGACTTTGACACGAAAAAAAGGACTATGGCTGGCCCCAGAAATTAATGGTCTAATGGCGACAAATTTGACTTCGATAAAAAATTTTCCTCCTCGACAGCGACCCTTTTCCCGGAACTTTATTTCCACGCCTCCGCCATCGCTTCTGTAGCCATGTTTACCGGTGACCAAAAGTGGCTTCTCGACAGCTATGGGAGCGTTTTCAACGGGGGGTTTTTCGGGAAAACACTCACACATACATATATTTGCAGATCCAGACACATATAGGCAGATTTATACACATGCAGTTTTCGATCAGATTTATCCGTATGTCAAAGGAAATAAAAGTCCAGCAGCATCATAGGACATGGATCTGAAAATAAATTAGAGTGACATCATACCTTGAGAATCCGAATCTGAGTGCTAAAGCTTCGTGCTGATTATAAGGTGTTATAAATTGAGAGAGAGAACAGAAAGGAAGAGATGAGAGAACGAGAGGCTAGAAGAAGCGTACGGAAGAGCAAGCAGAAAGGGAGAGAAGAGGGATCGGAGGAATGATTGTCTATTATTCAGTGTGGGTATGCCATATTATAGACGTGAATTTACATTATTAAAAATTACATAAAATAATAAAAAGATAAAAAATATAATTAAAAATAATAAAAGATATAGACATGACATGATAATGATTATTTTCGAAGTGTTACTTGATTTAATTCAAGAAGTTGACGAAATAAATGAATACTTTAGAGAAATAAGTTGATGGATGGGTTTAGGGTTACGCCCACCAATTATATCCTGTTTGCTGAGGCGGCAGATTTTTATGTGGTTCACATATTTCTTAGCCGACAAAGGATACGTGTGTGTTTAAGATACTAAGATTGAGCCAAAAAGTTGATATTCCCTCCTAGCTCCTGATTCATAATATAAGTTGACAAAATAAATTAATGCTTATTTCTTACTTTTACCCTTTGTTTAATGCGCCCCGCACCCGGGGGATGATACCATATTATTATATATGAAATAAGGGTAAAATAAGAAGATTTTATCAATTTTACACACATTAAATGATTTAACTACCATTTACTAGTTTGGTTGAATTAATTAAAAACCTCTAATAATATAGATGAGAGGGAGTGATTACTTCTTTACAAATACCATGTATGAAATGATACTCTTTTAATCCTATTTATAAATTATTTTTAACATGTTTCATGCAGATAAGGAAAAACCTTAAATTTTATTAACTCTGCCTTAATATCCATTATAACATATAAGAGTTAAGTCAACAAATAATAAAAAAGAGTAAAATTGTATAGTTCCATAAAAATTTAATGACGTGACTTATAAATACGATCAAATAAAACTTTCTCTCTGGTCTATAAATACGATGAGAGGAGTAATAGATATGGTTAGTAGTTAGCACTACTACCGTCAAACAATTCAACTCTTGCCCAGAAATATAAATTCTTAACGTTGCTTAATGTAACACCCTTCATTTACGCAATCTATTACACATTCGGAGGAGTTATGGTTGAGGTGAATAAATAACTAAAACCCATAAATTAGAAACTTGCATCTTGGTCATTGGGTTCCTATTCATTTGGTACTTTTGGTTTTTTAGCAAACTTTGAAAAATCATAACTAATTCTAGAAAAATCATACGAGAGTGCTCTAAAATTATTTTAAAAGCTCTTGTAGTCCTTTACATGAGAAAAATATGATCTTGGCCATAAAATATGACAGTTAATATTGTTTATTGATTTACTAAGCCCTCTTTGTTTTACCAACACACTTTATGCCTCAACTTTAAAAATTCATAACTTAATATATAGAGCTCCAATCAACCTCATTTAGGACTTAATGGAAAGCCCCATGTACCTACTTCGTCCATAAAAATTATCATGAGCAATAGAGATCATTTACTTTACTTCAACGAATCAAACATTAGTTGTACCTTGAAAACCTCTCAATCTGGACAGTCATGATCATGTATATCAAAATCATACTTTCCAGACCATACTTAGGCATACAATCACTCATCATTCATCAATATATATCATATGTACATATCAAGGCCTCACATTGAATTTACGCAACTGATAAGAATTGCTATATATTTAATAACTTACAGCAAAATAATGCTATAGAAGCTTATCTTTCTTGTTTGACTTACCCTTTGCCTCTTGCATTCACTTTTCTCTTGGTAGCTTGTAACCTAGCATAGTTAGTTATTGATGGGTGAGATTCAAAGAATCCCAGTAGCAAACAATTACCATTCAAACAGTCAAGTTATACTTCCATCATTTACTAATTAATAAGTAGCATTGCCAAGGCTTATACATAACAAGAACATGCATTTAAAATATAGAATTGTCAATCATGACCATGAAACAATTCAATGAGTCCTTCAACATGTTCAAGATAAAATAAATGTTCAAATCATGGCAAGCTAGTAAGCATAGAAAAATATAAACACAACTTAATTGTAAGAATGGATAAAGTTGCTACCTTTAAGTTTTATTAGCTTTCTCTTACTTTTCTTTTCTTCCCATACTAGGAGCTTCGTTAGCCAAGCTTCTATTCTCACTTCCATTTTACCTTTCTCAGATTTCCTTCATCCCCATTTTTCCAGGTGGGCTTGGGCAAGTTAAATCCTAGATATTGTATATACATATAACAATATATCAATTATATGTATAAAATATTTTCGATAGAATTTAAATCTCACTTCCCTTTTGAAATTGAATTCCCACTTTATTTCTTGTTAGGGAACTCTTTTCATTGAAATCTTCTTCATCCAAGTCTATAGAAAGAAAGACCTCTACTCAATTAGGGCTTCTTTTCATATTCAAATACTTACGGTTTACGACAAAACCTTAGTTTATAATCCAAGCTCCAGTTTCACAGAGCATATATCTATATATATATCCACGCAGCCATTCACACGCATAGTGAGGGAGACAATGCTTGAATTCACTTGACACCACAAGCTTGTCCTCAATTCCATTTCTAACGCACAATAACAAACCCGTATAAATATATATTCACAGACCCAAAACTCAATCACCAAAAATCTGAAATTTAACCAATAATAAATCCTCAACTCCATATCCAATGCGTGTGTGTATTTACACCCAAATTCCAGATTTCAAATGCATATATATACTTTTTTTTTTTTTTGCCAACAAAATGCATATATATACACATACACCGACACGCATACATTTACATATTTTTCCAGATTTCCAACACTTGTTCCAGATTTCAAATGCATATATATTTGTTCCCTTTCTCCAACTCTTGTTCCAGATTTCACATGCTCATATATATATATATATATATATATAATTCTCAGACCCATCCAAATATATATATTCTTACACGGACAGACCCATATATTTATACATACATACACGGACACCCTCTAAGTAAAACAAAACCAGCATATACCCACTTATATATATATGCATACACGGATACACTCAGAGAAAAACAGAACCATCATATACCCATTTATCACAACCCATTTGCAACATCTTCTTTGGTCCAGGCTGCTCAAGTTGAGAGGAAAACAGAAACAAAACAAAACTCTGATTTTTCAGCTTTCCAAACTCAGAAAAAAAAATGACATGCACACCGGTAAACGATCCCAATGCTCAACATTCATCATTATCAAGACAAGAAATCACAGCTCAATATTGATTCCTTGGAGAAACAGGGAACTCGACGTGCAGAAACTGAAACCCATTTCTCTCAACTCACACATTCACGAGTTTTATTACATACAAAGCTTTATCCAACTTGACTACACACGGATTTGAATATCCATTAAGCAAATCGATGAGATTCATTCACTAATCCTTTGTTTTTGTTGATTTCTTTTCAAAGTTCAAAACCCACCCTAAACAGATTCAGAGACGGAAGAGACGGAACAGTGCTCACCTGGCCGAAATCCTTCAGCTACACACGTTTTCCAGCCACTTTTCCAGCGGTGGTGGCTCCCCTCCGTTCTCGCTTTCGCTGACTCTCATTCCACGGAAAGACGACCGGAATGGATGAATGAGAGAGGGAGCTGAAACTAAGTGCAGAATGGATTAATAAATGGGAGTAAAAGCTGAAGGTTAGGGGGCTTTTGTGGAGGCCTAGTATCGAGCCATTTATGTATTGTGAGTGGCATGCGTTATGAGCATTTACTTGCTTGTTTCTTTTTTTTTTTCTTCTTTAAATAATCCCAACAAGCTATAAAATTTTCCAATGGGTAACTTCCTCCCCAAAATTTGATAATTATTCTGATAAATTTTGGGCAAATTCATTTATTTTTCTTAAATTTTCTTAAAATATTTTTGGTCCAAAAATTTATTCATACTTATCCAAACTTTTGTAATTAACTTCCCAAAGTCTCAATTACTTTTCATAATACTTGGTCAAATTTCGGAATGTTACACTTAAAATCATGATGATCTTAATTTTTGAAAGCAGAAAAATATATACCAATCTTTTGAGCTCCAGCCAGCCAAGTCAGCGACTTCTTTAAAGCTTCCCTCCATCTTTGCACCTTCATTTTGTCAGGTGCAAATTTCTGTCCATGTTTTTCAAAGGCTTCAGCAAAACTTCCCGTTTGATACCGAGCATTAGATGGATCTACGTCATAAAAGATTGGATATATGTGAAGCCCCAAGTCTTTCTTAGAATGAAGGATATTTAGGATTTCATCTAAACACCATGTTGAAGAAGCATAGTTTTTAGAGAGAACAACAATTGCAGAGAAAGATTCTTCAATTGCTTGTAGCAAACTTGGATTGATATCTTGTCCCCTTTCGAGCTCTTCCTCATCTCTAAAAGTTGTCAGTCCACTGCCATGCAAAGCTGCATATTCGTGGTTTGTAAAACTCTTCTGAATGTCTTCTTCTCGAAAACTTAGAAACATGTCATAGTTTTATCTCCTTTTTGAATGAGAACAGCTTGAAGAGGACTCAACTACTCCATGAGCATCAAGTGCCATTGCAAGAAGCAACTGAACCATTTAAATATAAAAATGCAACAAAAAGCGGTTGAGAAAATAGGGAGGGAAATAGGGTTAAAATGAAAAAATACCCATGACTTTTTACTTAAAGTGCATCTAACACAATACCATTTTTAGAAATGCAAAAATAGCCATAGGCATTCAATATATATATGGGAAAAAATGATAGGATTGTTAAATACAACCAAACACCATTACCTTTTATAGGGCCCAAGCTATTTTTTTGTATATGCATATATAACGATATTAGGTTATAATATATGGTACTAGACGCACTATTAGTATAAAAAGTTCATGTGTATTCCAGCATCTTAGGAGAGGGGGAGAACAGTAAAACTTTTAAAAAAAATGAACGACCAGTTCATATATAGTTCCAAGGGAAAAGTATACATAAGTATATCCTTTTCAATCAAGAAAATAAAATAATCGAAGCATTAACAGACAATTAAGCCATGAAGCATTTTGGCTTGATGGTGAGCAATTCAATCTCACGGATCAAGTCATGTGTTCGAACCATGGCATTCCTTCTCTTTGAACCAAACAGACAATTAAGCCAAGGCATTTTGTTCCTGCAAGATTCACTTCTTCATGCGGAAAATAAATCGAAGCATATATAATAACACTATGAATATATTCTTTCACTTCCTTAAATATTTCAAAATAAAATTTCAGGTAGAGAATAAGTTTTGCGCTCAAGTTAAAATAAGCATGCAGAAAGAACAAACTAAGATTCATTTCATTTTAATAAATCAATATAAAAGATGAGCAAATTATAGGAAAGAACATATAAACCTAACTAATAATGGTAGGAACCTCTCTTTCCATCAAAAATGGTGAGAACCAACATTCAAGAGGCTGATGGAAGAGGCCAAAAGATGCACTTACCCTTGAGATTACGAATAAAAATCTGTCAGTCTCATGTTGAAACATAGCTCTCATCATTATGGTTTTAGAAAGCAAGCAAACAGCTCATTGCATTGCCAGAGAAGAGCAGAATAGAGGAAAAGGGCTGCGATTTTCCATCTACGAGGTGCATCATGGTTTTAGTTCTTTGAGTCCATTCTATTTCTTTTGTTGACCTTCTCAATATCTATCTTCCCTCTTAAATTGTAGTGCTCATTGTTCTGCTGCAACTTTGTTGTGTTCGTGGTAGACAATGTAGCTCTGATAGCTTTAACCCGATGTAAGCAATGCATTGTTCATGATTAAGATAAAAAAGTATTTTAAGGTCGTGTAACTATAATCTACCTACGAACTAGCTTGTGGTTAATGATGTACATTGTTTGTATGAAATAACCAGATGTGACCAATAGGCACTTGATAGTTAAGATAAACAGTTAATAAATCTTATGTAACAATAAGTTATCTATGACATGCATATGGTTAACCATATCCTCATCTATTCGCTTGAATATTGACAAGAACAAAAGGAAAACTTCAAAACTAGAGCTTTCCTCTGTCTTCAACTTCTCTCGTCTTGATTTCAGCTCTTAATATCTAGCTTCAGCAAGATGCTATATTCCCGCTGCCCTCTCTCTCTCTACACACTCACACTCACACAAACAAACGTACACACTTCTCTCATTCTTTCTCTCTTCTCCATTTTCCCAGGAAAATTTCTGGCCCACCACCACCACACTCTTCACCATCTTTTTAGGTGAAAATAGGGATATTAAGGTGAAAATAATATTTCTCTCCATCTCAGTGTCATTGTGCCCTTAATACGCATTGAAAGTGATGTATCAACGGAGGTGTGTAGTATAGCAGCAGATTGCAGAAACTGCACAACACTCTCCTTGTATACCAAATGGCCAAAGTTTATGTGTTGGCTGGTGTGAGATACATACACACATATAATAATTATATTATATAAAGCTTTGATTCAGAGAAGGGTTTGTGTCAGTGAGTAGTAAGTGAGGTTGACGCATCAGAGAAAGAAACACTCCATATCCTTAGCCTTCGTCCCAGTTTTCTCACTGCAAAAGTACACAAAAAATGGCGATCAGAAAATGGATAATAATATAGGCTTTGACCCTCATAACGTTTCCACATCACAAACAAAGCTTCAAGCAACCTCAGGATTTTAATGACCCCATGGGACCAACTTCCTAACTTCTCTCTTCGCCATTGACTTGTAGTCTCTCGCTTTCTCTTCCAGGAACAGAAAATATTTTTCTCTCTTTCTTGGTCTTCCTCTTGTTTCACAACAGTACAGTTTCACAGAGTGGTCGCATGCTGTACACGATGAGGTAGTTTGGAGTTGATTAATTTCTCCTTTTTTGTTCGCTAAACCAATGAGAAATACTACTCCTCAACAGAGTGCTTCATTTCCTGATAGATTTAAATCAAGGAGAAGTGTTTCCGTCGGAAAAAGAAACAGAGTAGAGTGTAAGGGACATTTGATAAGATTTATTGTAATTCATTGAAGGGATTAACAAAAGATAATTTGCGGATATGGTGCAGCCACCTCATTCCAAGAAAAAAACTGGGGAAATATGGTGATGAAGAAGGTGTGCCACTGGCCGAGTATATAAAAGTCATGCCCCTCTCGATATATATTAGGAGAAGGAGAAGATTCATTCCGATTATAGGTGTTCATTTCGAATCATATATATAAATTTTAATACGAAGCATCATTTGAATGTTTAGATGATGAAGATGATATTTAGATGAACATAAGGTATATTCGAATGAGTTATTAAAAAATGTGTTTGAAAAATAGTTGTTCATTTGAATGACAGGTTTTCTTTATTCCAATGAGTATTAAACATTTGAATACATATCTTGAAGGCTCATTCAGATATCCTAAAAATGAAAGTCTCATTCAAATGAGACATATGCACATTCGAATGAGCATCGTAAAGCACAAAGTCCTCTTTAACAAAAACATATATTTTTAAATTTCATTTTACATATTTTATTAAGGGAAATATGGTTATTCAACATAATTTTCCTACCAACTTTACTACAATTTTAACCCAATCAAACAAAAATTTTTCTATCTAATCATTTCCATTCAAGTGTATATCAAACATTTCATGTAAAAAAAATTTCATTTCCATTCCATTCCATTCCCATTAATTCTTTGATCCAAACCTATAGTCTAGTGCAAATTTATAGCCTGAAAAATGGCAAAAACAGGTAAGGCAGGTCAAGTAGTGAGCCCATTTGTTAAATCGTTGGGGGAATGACTTTTAGCAAAATGCATTTTGGGAAAAGGAGTTTAACCAGAATGAATTTTGGCCGAATGCATTTATGTTTGTATAAACGTTAGATAGAATGTATTTATGTTTGGATAAACGTAGGACATAATACATTTTGGCAGAATGCATTTATGTTTGGATAAACATTGGAGAATTACTTGAAATGATATGAAGATCATTAATACATACATTATTTTATATATTGTGATAAAATTAGAGAAAAATAAAATGTGGGGCCTATCCAATCCCTACCTTGGAAAGAGACAAGCTTGCATTCTCCAACATGTTATTATGTGGCCTGTTTGAGATAGTTTTGCAAAAACACGTTCACGCAAGTTGATATAAAACTTTTCTCATATACTTACTTTGTAATTAAAGTATTAAACCATAAATCACTTTGTAATATCTACTACTAATCTAAATAGACACATAGAATGTGGTCCCACCAATTAATTGACCCGTCTTCTATCATGTTAATATAATTTTTAATTTTATTCCACTTTAATATATGCTTTATCAAAAGATAGTAATGTACACAATAATAAATAAATGATAAAATAGAATATTCATTTGAACAATTTAATCAAATTATTATCTAAATTCCAAATTAACTTATTTTTTAAAGTTTAAATGAATAAACCATTGTCCAAAACCAAATAAATCAAACCATTTTATGGAATTCATTTTTTAAGAAATTAATTAAAATTGAATATTTACAAAATGATTAACGCTGTGAAAAAAAATTAATAACATAAGCATCATATGTACAATTTTTGAAAAAAAAAAGAGCAGCATATCAACAAGTTTTTCTTTTAAAAAAATAAAAGTGCCTAAACAAACCAGCCGGTTTTGGTTCGATAAATTCTTTATATGCAGTTCATTCAAAAGAAAAGTATCCTATATGAATTAATATGATGTGACTAAGGAGTAGCTGTAGTGTCATTTCATAAAGAAGTTTCAAAGAAAAATTATTTGCAATTCATTCAAAAGAAAACCATGTGAATTAATACACTGTGAATACGGGGTTGTAGAGTTATCCTATTAAGAACTTTTCAAACAAAGAAAAATTCACTGTAATTTATTCAAAATGATCACCTTTTTTTTAAAAAATGTCCCATATGAATTGGCTTTCACTGCTACTTGATACTGAAATAACACTTATGACTGTATAATTAATAGTAAAAATACTAAAAATTAAATGGAGTTATGGTTCATTCAGTACTTTCAAATATTTTTTTAGTTACGCAAGGTATCCTCAAATATTTTGTAGTTTATTCAATACTTTAAAATATTTTTTTAGATCAATCTAGCAATTTAAATGTTTTTTTATATATGCCCAATATTTTAAAGTATTTTATTATTCAATCTTACCTTTAAAATATTTTTTAGAAACAATTTTGACCACAATGTTAACTCAAAAAAAGTTAGTTTCATGAAAGTACGTATCTTCCAAGTTTTCAGTGTTGAAAATAGTTAAATATTAAGGCTGAAAATGTTAAAAAAACTAATTATTAAAAGTGTTAAAAACGAGTATTAAAAAATAGGGAAAATCCCAATAAAATACCTTTAATATTAAAAGGAAAATTTAATACTCAAATGTGACCAAGAGTATGTTTGACAAAGCTTTTAGATAATAACTTTTGTTTCGAATTGCGTGAAATAGCTTTTGAGAGAAGAATAGATTTTAGAAAACAAGTGATTGTGAAATGAATAAATATGTTTGAATAGTTGTTATCAGAGTAGCTTTTAGAATGTGAACTGATCTAAAAGGGTATAAAGTAATGTATTAAGTTATTTTTTGCATTTTATCACTAAAACGGCATTGAATTTTTTTTGAAGTGTATCATTTATACATGTATAAGCTCAAAATATTATTTCATAATAAAAAATGTTAATAAATTTTATAATAAATAATTTTAAAAAATTGTTTTTATTTACTTAAAATATGTAAAATAACAACTACATATATTTTTTGGTAAACAAAAACTGAATGTTATAAAATTTAAGATATATTTCTAATTATAAATATCAAATATTGTGGATTGTAAAATTATATAATATTTTAGTTTCAGCATTGATAAATGAAAATATCCATACATAAGATGGTGGCGCTCAGATCTTTTAGATTGTGAGCTACAGAGATTGCTTTTTTTTTTTTTGCCAAAGAGCTACAGAGATTGTTGCAAAAAGAGTTGGCTATATTAGTTTCATTAGTTCAAAATAATAAATATGTAAAAAATATATTTATTTTTTCAAAAAATTATTTATGAAGAGAGCAAGTGAGATAATTTTAATACAGTATAACATATCATTAAAAGTGTATTTTATAAATATACGATATATTAAAGTCATAAAGAAAAACTCTCTCTTTTACACACACACACACTTAGCTCTTTCTCTTACGCATCTGCATATAACCTAAACTCTAATTGAAGAGTTTAAACTCTAATTTATCAATTAGCTTAAACTCTAATTGATTACTCATATTCGTGGTTCATGTAAATGGAGTAATATTATTATGGAAACAAAGAGATAAATTGTTGGAATGGAATTATGGAACAAAACGGAACAAAATAAGAAAAACTTTCTCATCATTTATTTGGCAAGGTGACTTTTAACTTGTTCAACCAAAATTGAAATATACCTGTAGTATTGCTAGATCCACCAAATGACGCCCAAAAAAAAAAAATTAACCAACATAAGCAAACTCGCATATTAAAATATGATCAGCAAGACATAACTATGAAGATCTTTTGATCCATAACGTGTAACCTGCTTCTATCATCATGCTATACATGCTAACTTCCAAGTCACTCTCTAATTCTTGACCAAGCTTACATCAATTTCTTTCATGTTGACCTCTACATCAAATAGATGCCTTACATACTCATCACCCAGTACAGAATAAAACCATAGGTAGTAATCACATATATAAGATACTGGACGATGAGATTGAGGGAACCGATTTACCAACGTAGTTGAGCATAAAATGGAAAACTTTTCTAGTCTCTTCTCATTAACCTTTCTCTTAGACACACACACACACACACACACGTTATGAATGGGAGGAATTACGGAATTGTTGGAATGGTGAAGGCAAGAAGTAGTGATATAGGAAGGAAATATGTGATGGTCGATTTCTTTTGACGGAGCCTGCAGGAATAAACTCTGTCATGAAAATTAAATAATGAAGAGCCAGAAATCCAGAGATTGGATGGGTTTTGTGCTCAGAAAACAAAATCCAGTTCTGATATTGTTTTTCCATGAACTTTAAGGATGAAAAATGATGAAAAGCACAGGGCCTCCATTTCATGGAAAGTTCAGAACTTGCTTGCTCTGAGAAAAGAGGAGCGGAGGGGAACAAGATTGTACCAGCCCGAACCCATGCCCATGAGTTTCCGGCAAAGCATAAAACCCATCAGACAAGAGTTAGCCAGCATAACCCATCCAAGGAGTCCCAAATCAGAAAACCCAAAGCATGTACTGTGTTTTTCGAGAGAAACTCGCCGGCGTGCGTGCTTTGTGAATGAAAGACGCGAGCAACCGACAGTTAGGCGTGCCGAGATGACGGTGAGCTGTGCTGCGCTAGTGAGACCGATTTGATGAGAGAGCCAAAGGTGGGCAGCTGAAGGAAACACCTCTCGAAACCATGTGAGGGGAAAAAGCTGAGAGAAAAGCGAGGGGCAGCTGGAGGAAGTATTTCACGGGTGAGAGAAAAGCTGGAGTTGAGAGAAAAGAAAAGAGGTAGACACGGGAAAGTTCACGGGTGAGAATGAAAAGCTCCCAACGGTGGTTTTGTCCATAATTTGAATCCAAAACCATGGTTTTTGAAAACTTTCAGACATGGACCTGATGAATGGAGAGCAAAAACCAACATTTCATTGATCTAACTCTTGAATTATATACATAATTATTCTGAGTACTATCAAGGATATTGGGCCTAAATTATGGGCCCAACATATTATTCCAATCTATTTACAAACTTACACCTAATACAAGTCACTAACATCCTACTAGTATTCCTAACGGCCCCTTCAAGTTGGGGGCGATACACATCTGCTGTACCCAACTTGTTCATTAACCTCATGTGGTCATCACTCCCAAGGGCCTTGGTAAACACCTCAGCTTGTTGATTCTTAGTGTTGACATGCTGTAAACTAATTAACCCTTGTTGCAACTTTTCTTGAACAAAATGGCAATCAATTTCAATATGCTTAGTATGCTCATGAAACATCAGATTTGATGCGATGTGTATTGCTGCCTTGCTATCACAATGCACATCAATAGGTTCCAAATTTTGTATTTTTAAGTCACCCAACATTCAAATCAACCAAGTAATTTCTGAAACAGCAGCTCCTAACGCACGATATTTAGCTCTGCTGAAGATTTAGAGATGGTCTGTTGCTTCTTTAATTTCCAGTAGATTAGTGATGCTCCAAGCTTGATGATGTAGCCAGTCACCTATCTCCTTGTGTCATGGCAAGCTGCCCAATCAGAGTCTACAAAGCATTCCAATCTATGATTTTTTGCTGCACTCAACAAGATTCCTAGACCTGGAGAACCTTTAAGATATCGTATGACTCATGTTGCTGCCTCCATATGTGATTTTCTCAGTGCATTCATGAATTGACTTAGCGTCTGCATAGCAAAACAAATGTCAGGTTTGGTGGTAGTAAGATAAGACAATCTACCTACCAATCTTCGATAGGATGCTGGTTCTTGAAGGAGATGATCTTTTTGCTATGATGCCTTTCTGTTCTTGCATTTTCCAGATTGCTTTCGTGGTTTGGTAACTCTTCCTTTAGCACTAAGTCGAAGGTTCCTATCCATAGGGACCTTAAGAGGCTTTGCACCACTTAAACCTGTGTTATAAATAAGGTCTAATACATACTTCCTTTGATTAAGCATAATACCTTTTTCTGATCTCACTAATTCAATTCCAAGAAAATATCTAAGGTTTCCCAGATCTTTAATTTTGAAATTCTAATGCAAGTGTGCTTTAGTTTGTCTAATATTCTCTAAATTATTTCCAGTTATTACCAAGTCAACTACATAAGCAAGGACAATGGTAATATCTCCCTTATGTAGTTTAATAAAGAGAGAATAGTCATATTTTCTTTGTCTAAACCCCCCTTGTATGAGGGCATCCATAAGCTTGGCATTCCACTATCTAGATGCTTGTTTTAATCCATACAATGATTTAATGAGTTTGCAAACTTTTCCATTTGCTTGTTCATCAAATCCTTGTGGTAATTTCATGTAAACTTCTTTAAATAAATCCCCTTGCAAGAATGCATTGTTAACATCCATTTTATATAGATGCCAACAATGCATTGATGCAGGTACTCAAACTGTTCTTACTATTACCATTTTCACAACCGGAGAAAAGGTTTCAAAGTAATCAATACCTTCTTGTTGGCTATACCCTTTAGCAACAAGTCTAGCTTTTTACCTTTCTACTTTTCCCTCGGACGTATATTTGATCTTATACACCCATTTACATCCAATTGGAGTTTTCCCTTTAGGAAGATCAACTAGCTTCCAAGTTTTATTTTGCTCTAAAGCATTCATTTTATCTTTCATAGCTTGCATCCACATAGGATCTTTTGATGCCTCATGAAAACCGTGGGGCTCAACAATATTGTCAGTAGACATTATAAAATCTTTATATTTACTTGAAATATTTGCATATGATATATACTCATGTAATGGATACCTGTATTTTACCTTTTTGTTGATGGTTTCTGTTTTGTCAATGACACAAATGTAATCATTTAGCCATGTAGGTGCCTTTCTATCACAGGCTGGTCTTGCGGTGCATGTATGTGATGGTCCAGGTCAATATGTGTCTCATTTTCAGGTGGTTCTCGAGATATCTCAATTTCAGCTTGCGGTGCATGTGTAGGAAGCTGTTCTATGTGTTTTTCTAGTTGTAGAAGATCATTATCATCAAAGGAAGAATCTGAAATAGGTCTAGTGATCCCCCATTTTGTTGGACAGCAAAGTCCTTAAAGGGAAATTTGTGTTCAACAAAAGAAACATAACGAGTAACAAACAACACTTGAGTAGCAAGATCATACAAAAGATAACCCTTTTGATTTGGAGGATAACCCAGAAAATACAAGATAAAGCCTTTGGTTTAAATTTATCAATATCATGTTGAATAGTAGTAAAAGCTAAACATCCAAACACTCTTAATGACAAAATATCATGTTGCTTACCATGAAGCAAGGCATAAGGGGTTTGATAACCCAGTCTTGGAGAAGGAGTGCGGTTAATAAGGTAGGAAACAGTTTTAACACAATCCCCCCAAAATTTAAGAGGAACACCAGAATGAAATAGTAACCCACGTGCAACATTCAACAAGTGTCTGTGCTTAAGCTCAACAACCCTATTTTGTTGAGTAGTGTAAGGACAAGAAAGTTCATGAATAACACCTTTACCATCCAAAAACTTTTTAATAGAAGAATTAAGAAATTCTAAACCATTGTCTGAACGTACCCACTTAATTAAGGTAGAAAATTGAGTCTCAACATAAGCAAAGAAATTTTTGAGACAAACAAACTATCACTTTTATTGATCATTAAAAATATACAAGTACAACGAGTGAAATCATCAACAATAGTAAGGAAATATCTATGTCCTTTATAGGTGGGAACCTTGTAAGGCCCCCAAACATCAACATGTATCAATTCAAATGAAGCAGAAGTAGCAGAAGTAGAATTTGAAAAAGGTTGACGAGTCTATTTGGATTGAGAACAAACATCACAATGCAAAGAAGGAAATACAAGAAATTGACATTTAACATCATCTAAATGTCTAATAATGTCTAAAGGTGCATGACCAAAATGTTTATGCCATAATTGGGAAGTGTCCTTGCTTGGTATATTTGATTGGGAAACCATAAGGGTATCAAGCTGGAGAACCTTCCCAACTAGGTACAGCCCATCAAAGATTTTACCAATCACCTTGGATTTCCCAGTCAAAATCTCCTGCAATGCACAAAATTAACGGTAAAAAGAAAATACACAGTTGGCTTGTTTAGTAAGTTTAGAGACAAAGACCAGATTAAAGCAGCATTCATGCGTATAGTAAACATCATGTAAGACTATATCATCAAATAACCTAATTGTGCCTGTGTGCGTCATGGTGATTTTATCCCCATTAGGCATTTTGATTTTTCTTAATGGTCTAGTATAAACAGTCACAGTAT
Organism: Vachellia collinsii; assembly: GCA_006871305.1. Classification (NCBI taxonomy): domain Eukaryota; kingdom Viridiplantae; phylum Streptophyta; class Magnoliopsida; order Fabales; family Fabaceae; genus Vachellia; species Vachellia collinsii. Next base: position 15,759 of record QFDD01000356.1, on the reverse strand, counting down.
CCAACATAGTTAAGCTACTGATAATATGACAGGTAGCTCTAGAATCTAAAATCCAACTACTCTAACAAAACACAGGGGATAATGCATTGACCAAATGTGAAATGTGATCCTCAATGTAGTTAACATTACCCACTGCCACTTCCTCCAAATCCTTCTTCAGAAGTTGGAGGATTTGATTATACTGCTGCTCAGTGAAAGATGGCTGCACAACTGAAGGTGTGGAGGTATCCACAATAGCTTGATTGATTTGATTACTCTGGGGTTTTCCATCTTTTGATTTAGATGGGTAACCAATTAGCTAATAGCATGTCTCTCGCTTGTAACCCTTCTTATGACAATACGAACATTCCTCCTGGGAGTGTCCTCGTCCCCTTCCACGACCTTGTCTGCCTTGACCTCTAGTAGCTACTGCAACTGCCTCCATTGGAATGGAAGGAGGCTGAAAAGTTAAAGAACGTTGCTCCTCATCTTGGCAGATCATAGAGTAGGCTTGGTTCACACTTAGCAGAGGAGACATAAGGAGAATCTGAGACCGAGCTTAATGATACATCTCATTGAGTCCAAGTAGAAATTGTAGCAAACGTTGTTGTTCATTAAGTATATAATTTTCCTTGGCACTGGAACAAGTACAAGGTGAAGAGGGAAGAATCAAAGCATATTCATCCCAGAGTTCCTTGAGCTTGGCAAAATAACTAGGCACCATGAGTGTCCCTTGAGTCAAAGAAGAAATAGCCCGATGCAGAGAAAAAATCCTACTGCCATCATTTTTGTTATACCTTTCTCGTAGATCAATCCACACGGAATTTGCATTATCTGCAAGTACAATACCATTGGGAATTTCTTTCTCAATAGAATTAATCAACCATGAAAGGACCACCGCGTTACAACGATCCCACTGGGCAGAGAATTGGGTTTCCTTCTCACATGTGTATGTTCCATCAACAAAGCCTACTTTGTTCTTGCCTTTGTGAATGAGAAGCATGCCACGAGACCATACAGTGTAATTGTTGGATCTGCTCAACAACTGAGGGACCAATGAAACTGCTTGGGTGTCTCAAGGATGTAGGTAAAGAGGATGATTTAGATCATGTAAAGTGGAAGGAGAGGAGGAGGACAACGATGTGGAAGAAGTAGTAGAGGAGGAGGACGATATTAGGCCTAAGTTACAGGCCCAACATATTATTCCAATCTATTACAAACTTACACTTAATACAAGTCACTAACATCCTACTAGTATTCCTAACAGTTTTGAAGCTAAAAGTGATTTTACAAAAATTGTGTATATTTGACTGTCAATTTTCCAAAACAAGGTTTTGGGCTAAAAAAAGCACTATTAAAGGTGAGCCAAACATGCTCTAAAAGTGATTTTACAAAAATTGTGTATATTTGACTGTCAATTTTCCAAACCAAGGTTTTGGGTTAAAAAAAGAACTATTAAAGGTGAGCCAAACATGCTCTAATTCCATACAAGTCCTGAGATATCAATTTAGAATTTTGGAATGTTGCTAATTTACCAATATGCACTTCTCCTCTTTACTCCTCTCTCCCTCTTTCATCATCTTACGTGCTTTCTCTCTCTCTCTCTCTCTCATCTGCAACACTTTTTTTAAAAACTTTCCCCTCTCATGTGCCACCACTCCTCCAATCCCTCCCATCTCTCTCCCCCTCCCTCACCTCCACGGCGCTCTTTCTAATCTTCATTTTGCAACTCATCATTTGTTGAGTCCTAACTAGTCATTTGTTTTCAAACACATTTTGTTTATTTTTTGCTGTGTCCTGGGCATCTCTTTATTGGCGGTGTTGACTCTTGTCTCAACAGAAGGCCCTCCATGGGTGGTTGCATGTCACTGGCGGCTTTTGCCAGGCTTGCGGGAGGTTCTTTGAGAATTTTTATGGTCAAACCAATACGGTAGAGGAAGAGAATGTGATTTCATGCTGGAAATCCGAAGTTTGTGATAGCATCCTTTGCTTCGATTACAACTCTTTAGGAGTGATAAAGGTGATATCGATCTTCTCTATCAAAGAACAATTAAGTACCATCATAAACTCAATGATATGCTGATGGATGAAGCAAGAGATTATGGAGTTTATGAGAAAAATTGTGATTTTCCATTGTTTACTATCAAGAGTGGCATTCTCAATCCCAGTAAAACTCAAAAGCCCACCGCAAACTAAATGATGCCGTAGGAAGAAGAGGAACTCACATATAGCTTGCTCAATGGTGGGAGAAGCAATGGTGAATGATTGGGATAAAGATGGTGGCGGAGATGTATGATTTTGATTTTCAAGTGGGTAGACATAAGTGATGTCAGAATGGGGGCAACAAACTAGAAGGGAGAGGAAGGAGGAAGTGAGGGAAAAGGAATAAAATGGTATTAAGTAATTCGCAACATATTGAAATGACAAATTGATGTTTGTGGCCAGATAATTTATATATTCAACATTCTAATTTGTATTTTTTAAATTTCTTAGGTTTTTTGTGGGATTTTCCCTTAAAAATATAGAAGATAACTGCTAAAAGTATGAAAAAAAACAATAAGAAAAAATTAACTTGGAAAAATACTTTAAGATGCTTCCATGATCATTTATAGTAATGGATGAATTACAAAGTACTAGAGAGTGCACTAAAATAATAGAAAATACCTTGAGATGAATTAAAAGGGTGTTAGATGATCAATTGATGTTTCATCCAGCACCATAAAGTATTTTATGGTTCATCATCTCATTCATAAAAAGCCTGTTAAAATATCACTTGTGACTCTCTAATTTCTAACATTTGTTATCACATAGGATATTAAAAATTAACCACAAAATATTTTTGGACACTAGATTCATATGAAGAAAATACTTTCAGATACTAGATTAATCTTAACCTAGTTAAATAGTAACAGAAATAGGTACACAACAAATATATGTCGTTGATGGATATCATCTTCAACCACCACAAAGACACACTGTGCATTGCCTTCCCTACCTTCACCTCTCATTTGTTAAGATATTTAGAGATTGTTATTAGTTTTCTGGTGTATGTTATGAGTTCAACTGTTAACTTTTCACAACCTCACATAGATCACCTTGTCACACACCCACCACCTTTTGTCCTCACTTTTGCTTCACTCCATACCCACTCGCCCGCCAAAGCCAGCCACAATACTTATTTAATTCTAAATATAAAACCTTTTTTGTAGTACAAACTACAAAAAGGATATTGCATTTAGCCTCAAAGGAGTATTTTTATGATATTTTTCTAAGAATATTTGTCATAAAAACTGGATGTCCAAACTCCACGCCAAATCAGGTATTGGGCTGGGGTAAATTCCACCCTATGAGCCTGCTTAGCCCTCCCCTGCATTCAATTATAGAGGTGGGTCTTTGATTTGTATGTAAAGTCAATCCACATAGATATAATAGTAAGAAGAATGAAGAAAGGGAAAGAAAAAGACAGAGCATGGTCAAGTATATAATGAGTGTAATAGGACAATTGATAATTGTTTATCATTCCTAATGACCAACAACACTACACCAAGATGTGTTGAATATAATTGAAAAGGCTAATCTTTCCTAATGTCATGAACAAAGATTTGAATCATCATCGGAAGAAGTACTCACACTTAATCTTTAATAGTACCCATTTAGCTCTTAACAGGTAACTACAAATTAATTTAAATATATAACAACTAGAAGAATATTATAAATTAGGGACCATAAAATACAAATTAACTGAAACTAAGAGCTAAACGAGTAACTACAAATTAATTAAGAGCGCATAAGGTAAAAAGGGGTATTTTGGAAAAAGTAGGGACAATTTGAAAATTTGAGGACCAAAGAGTCATTTTGAAAGATTGGGACTAAAGTGAAATTTCGAAAACTGGGGACCAAATTGTCATTTATGGAATTCAAGGGTATTTTGGTAAAATTGTTAAAGTTAAAGGGTATTTTGGTTAAAGTTTGACCAAAATATCAGAAAATTTTGCAAGTCACCAAAAAATAGAGAAAAATCCATTGATCAGTAATTGAGGGCTGGTTGTAAGTTAAAAAGACAAAAATAACCTTCATGAGAACTTTAAAGGTTATTTCATATTTGTCTGATCAATAAATAATTAGTCAAATATAATTATTTAAAATATCTAGATGCCTCAAATATTTGATTTCAGAATAGGGAAAAATAGCTCAAAAATTTTAGTAATTTATAAAATTTTTCCAAAAGAATGTAAGAAACAATTTCTTGGATCGGAAAGAAAAAGGCTTAAAAAAGCCCCTAACTAGGGTTTTCTTCAAAAAAAATTTCTTGATACAATTCTTCCAAAATTAATTAAAAAAAATTTAGAAAGAAAATTGAGGAAGGAAAAATCATGGGAGTATTAGATTAAAATAAGGAATTTTTAATGACCTTAAACTAATCAAGTGATCAAGAATTTACCGAAAAGCATTTTTGTTGCCGTAAAGCTACTTTATGGAAACTTAAAGTTTTGTAAAGTAAGAAGAGGGGTCTATGCTTTGCCACTTGTAATGGTCATATTTTAAGAGTAAAAGAGATGTAAAATATCACAAACAAGTAGTATAATATATCAGCATAAAGTTATTTTATCTATCCAAGTGGGTCACACACTTTTTAACACATGTTGCCACTTGAATAAAAGAAATTTCAAGACCATTCTTGGCCATTTTTCTGCAGCTCAAGGTCGGCCAAAGGAGAGGGAGAGTGGTCAAAATAGAAGAGACAACAAGAGAGCAAACATCCATCGAGAATCAAGGTAAAGTTGTGTTTTGGTGCAAAGTTTTCCATATTCTTGATGTCTAAGCTCTTCTCTTCAATCATATGGTTTTATTTTTTTTGTATTATGGTGGAAAATTGCTGCTGGAAATTTGGATTCTTGAGAGAGAAAGGTGAGAAAGGGAGGGATTTAGAAGAAACCATTGATAGGAAATCACTCTATGCATGATTTGGAGTTGATTGGTGGTTGTTTTTTGTTGTTGTGATCTGTATGTGAAATTTCGGATTTTAAACCCTATGATGGCATACTGTCCGATTTTTCATGTGCATTGGAAGTAATGTTTTTGAGCTCAATAATGCATGGGAAATGGTTTAGGAACAAGAATATGCAATTATATCAAGAGAAAGTTTGAAAATCACAAAACTCTTACTATTTCATATTTTGGGCCAGACCTGTTTTATAGGGAAGGAAAGTGATTTTGATGCTTCCATTGAATTTAGAATGCAAAATTATGAAGGGTAGAAGTGACAAAATAATTTTCGAAGTAATAGAATCAATTTTAGCAAGTTTAAGGGTTTTGGGGCCCTTAAGGTTGAAGAAGAGTTTTGAAAAATTTTAGTGTTTTTCAAGGCATGGTAATGGCTTATTTATAACGCCAATTGCATTATATTATATGTAGGAAGTTAAATTGCCAAGCAGAGATTTTTAAAAGCAAGAGGGAAGTTGCTTAGTTCAAGTGCAAAGTTGAGAAATAAGGTAGCAAAACTGCTAATTTTACATTAATGTTGGCATTGGTGATTATTTGTTATTTGTGCTATGTTGCATGTTAAGTTTGTGAAATTTGAATAGGTGATAATATGCCTTTAACATACCATGGTTATGTGCACAGTGTTGGAAAAATATGAGCATAAAGTATTCATTCATGTCTAGCTAGATAATGAATATTAACCATGCATATTAATATATGTGTTTGTGTTCTGCTATGGAATTTCTTTGAAATCTCATTCTCCAAAAAATACCATTCTCTAGGTCAAAGTTCAAGTGAGGACTAGGGCAAGATGGTGGATGCTTGAGTGAAGTTATATGATCCCAAAAATGTTATGGAAACTTGGTAATTTTTGCCTTGTGTTTATGTTGGATTTTGAGGATTGTATATGTTAAACCTCAACAACTTTTGACATATGAATATTAGCATGTAAATATGTTAGATTGCTTAGTTATTTATGTTAAGTACGAGGATTGATGCAAAGTGAAGAATTGAGTATAGGAAGTGTAGAGAAGGGTCCAATACCCTTGCTAAAACACTAAATTAAGACAACAATTAAAAATAGCAAATGAACTCCAATTCATCTGAAATTTTCTAGAAAACAATTTCACATATCAAGCTTTAAAATAAGCCCAAAGTTTCTGGATTTGAAGTTTTGTACGAAAAGTTATGATTTTTCAAAATTAAGGGAAAAATCTAGAAAATTGAAAATTTCCCATATGACTAGTAGAAATTCACATATTAAACTGTATCAAGTGAGTAATAAATTGGGAAAATTGATATTTTTTCCCTATAGGACATTTAATAAGCTTCACTTAGAGACTTTAACCACTTAATTTCAATTTTTCTAGAAATAGTTATGAATTTTCAAAGTTGGCCCAAAAATCTGAAATTTTACCAAATGAATAAACTTTTGGTAAGTTTTGAAATTTCACCTTTTTGGCCACTTCTATGTTTTGGAAGGTAATAAAGTGGTTCAATAAGGGTCTCTAATGAAGATAGAGAGTTAAAAGTTAAGATGTCACAACCACCAAGTTCATCACTGTATGCATTTGGAGGAATGTGGATTAAATCACCTTCAACAAGTGACCACCAAGTTCATCACTGTATGCAGTGGGAGGAATGTAGATTAATTACCTTCAACAAGTGACCACCAAGTTCATCACTGTATGCATTGGAAGAAGTGTGGATTAAATTATCTTTTACTAGTGATCACTAAATTCATTAGAATTCTGCCCCAATTTGTGAATGAATAAAAAATTCTATTGTTGCGTGTTTTACCGTGGTTGTATTTGCATGGAATAGATTCCTTTGGAAACTTTTTAGTGAAGGAATTCTGTCACAAATCATCATTTTGTCAGTAATTCTATTGGTGATTCCCCTTTTTTGTAGTGCAAGTTTTATCCTGAAAAAAAACTTAAAATTGGAGACTCATTTACTCTCTATATATCTAGTTATATCAGGTTTTTGTTCTATTATTGATGTACTATAGAGAATCTTTGTGCCTTCAAAAGATTTGATTGCACGCCGATGATATGAATCATCAAGCACTTGGTCCAACCGATAAAGAATTGTACTAACTTAATCAGAGGTCTTGAGATTGAGCTGTGAGAATGAGACAATATGAAATGCTTGGTGATAGAGCTTTACAGTCCTTTTGGTCCTCCCCAGCTCAATCCAGATTAATCTGGACACCTGATAAATGCTCCAATGGAATAGATTCCTTTGGAAACTTTTTAGTGGAGGAATTCTGTCACAAGTCATCATTCTATCGGTAATTCTATTGGTGATTCCCCTTTTTTTGTAGTGCAAGTTTTATCCTGAAAAAAAACTTAAAATTGGAGACTCATTTACTCTCTATATATCCAGTTATATCAGGTTTTTGTTCTATTATTGATGTACTATAGAGAATCTTTGTGCCTTCAAAAGATTTGATTGCACGCCGATGATATGAATCATCAAGCACTTGGTTCAACTGATGAAGAATTGTACTAACTTAATCAGAGGTCTTGAGATTGAGCTGTGAGAATGAGACAATATGAAATGCTTGGTGATAGAGCTTTACAGTCCTTTTGGTCCTCCCCAGCTCAATCCAGATTAATCTGGACACCCGATAAATGCTCCAAGTATAAGTGAGGGATATTGACGGTAATGTGTGCAAAAGATAAATTAATCTGAATTGGGTCTAAGGGCACTGTCCATAGGAGCTATCCCGCAACTACCTACTAAGCGAGATGCGATACTCCTCAGGATTAAACGGATTTTTTCTGCAAGTAGGGTGAGCATAACAGCAAAAAATAATATAATTCAGCAGGTATAATAATAAGCCAAATGAGGAAGAAAAGTGCACTTGAATGTGTGTTGAACTCTCATTTCTAACCTTATATAGACCACTATTGGCAACATTATTTAGCACCTATTAACAAATAAATATTCAGTTTCAGAAGCATGAAAGCGTCCGTTTTATATTGGGTCATAAAGCATAATGATGATATAATTCAAAACCATATATCTTGCTACCAACAATCTGTTTGTCGTGTCAGTTTTGAATGTCGGCCATGAAACATATTGAAGACATTGTTTTTGAATTTTATAAACCATAAACGTTATTACTTCTTGTCACAAGTTGATTGAAAAATAATGCTATCAATGTGATAAAGGATTGACATTAAATCAATTAAAATCGAATCATTCATTTGAAAACATCAACATCAATATTCCATCAAAAGCACACAATTATGAATTTAAAATCGCATCAAAAAACTGTTTCTTCTCCTTCTGAACCAAGCTACACATCACATACACTCAACACCCATTATGGTGTATTAAAAGCTATAAATATTGATTAAGAGAATAGCTTATGAGATTAATCATTTCACTACTACAGAATATATTTACAACATCAGTATTTAACATCTGTTATTTGACAAACCAACGTTAAAAAAAGGGGTGGCATTTTTGTAATATTTTTGAAGAGTTGTAATGCCAGTTATTTAAATAGCCGACGTTTAAAAGGAGGCGGTAGCAATTTAGCAATATTTTTGAAGAGTTTTAACATGGGTTACTTAAATAACTAACATTAAAAAGGAGACGGTGGCACTTTTGTAATATTTTTGAAGGGTATAGATGTCTGTCATTTAAATAGCTGACATTTAAAAGGAGGTGGTAGCAATTTTGCAATATTTTTGAAGAGTTTTAATGTGGGTTATTTAAATAACTGACATTAAAAAGGAGACGGTGGCACTTTTGTTATATTTTTGAAGAGAATGCGGTGCCATTTTTGTAATATTTTTGAAAGGTATAGGCGTATGTTATTTAAATTGCTGACATTTAAAAGGAGGCAGTCGCAATTTTGTAATGTTTTTGAAGAGTCTTAACGTGGGTTATTTAAATAACTGACATTAAAAAGGAGACGGTGGCACTTTTGTAATATTTTTGAAGAGAATGTTGTTCCATTTTTGTAATATTTTTGAAGTGTATAGACGTCTGTTATTTAAATAGCCGACATTTAAAAGGAGGCGGTAGAAATTTTGTAATCTTTTTTAAGAGTTTTAACGTGGGTTATTTAAATAATTGAGATGGTGTAACTTTTGTAATATTTTTGAAGAGAATGCGGTGGCATTTTTGTGATATTTTTTATGGGTATAGATGTTAAAAAGGAGGAGGTGGCACTTTCATAATATTATTGAAGAGAAGGTGATGGCATTTTTGAAATATTGTTGAACGGTTAGAGAATAGATGTAAATAACTGACGTTAAAACATTGTCATTTTATAATTTAACCTAGTCTCCTTGTGTTTTCTCTGTTTCACCTCACATTTTGACAAAGACTCTGATATTCCCTTTCTTCAACCTACTTGAACCTTCAACCTCCCGTCATAACTAGTGTTCCCCAAAGTTTTCCAATAGCCTATACCACTTTGGCTATTTAATGAGTTTTTAGCCAAATATTATTATTTAAATTATCTAAAGGCCTCATAAATGTAATATTAAAGTGGCTAAAAATAGTTTTTGGGGTGCCCTAATTGATAAAATTGCTTCAAGTAGATAGTTAGAAGCAGTTTGCCGGAATAGCAATATGAAAGACCGAAAATTGCCTAATCAGGGTTTTCAGTAGAAAATTAATTAAGGGCATTCCGAAATGAGTTTTGAGAAGAGCAAAAATACCTTAATAAGCTTATGAATTATGGGAATTTTTGAGGGTCTAAGATGACCTTAGTGATCAGAGAATTGACGACAAGCATTTCCGGTGATGGAAATCAGATAAAGTAATGGTATTTTTGGCAAAAGTGGATCGTGGGGATGAGATGAAGCAACTTGTCATCTTCTTATTATAGATGAAAAGTAAAGAGTATATATTTAGCCAGACAGGAGATTTTATCAGTGTAAAGTTGCTATGGTAGTACAAGTGGGCCCCATAACCCATTAAATTCACATGTGCAGATTATTAAGTCCTCCAAGCCCATTCTTTCTGTACATTTTTGTGCCAGCAGCTGGAGAAAGAGAGAGAGAGAGGTGATGGAGAAGAGGAAGCTCGAGAGGAAGATGATTTCAAGCCAAAATCAAAGGTAAGTTAGTGTTTTAGCATGATTTCTTCCTATAGAACTCATCTAGGACCTCCACTCTACCATTTAATCGGTTTAGAATTCTTGATGAATGGTTGTGTTGGCTGTTTGGATGATGAGGGCTTTTGAAAGAGAAGGAGTTTTAGCAAGAATCACAAGCAATAAGTGTTGCAAATCAACTCTATGAAAGTTTTGTTACGTGTTGTTGTATAGTTTGAGTTGATTTGAGTTGCCATGAAACCCTTACCTCCAGCTGCAGACCAAAAACGAGAAGACATGTTAATGCATGTTTTAATGTTAGTACATGAGTTGAAAGTGGTGTAGGAGTGGAATTATGCATGTAGATGCAAAGAAATGTTGCAAAATTCCATTTCCTCCCATTTTTGGTAAATTTCGTGCATCTGAGTTTCAAGAGGGAAAAGAGTGATTTTGGATGTTTTGATGCTTCCATTAGATTTATAAGGCAAAATTGTGTAGGGTAGAAGCTCAAGCACAATTTTGGAAGTATTAGAATCACATTTGCTAAATCTAGAAGCTAAGAGCCATAAATGGTTATCAAAAAGATTTCATGAAGTGTTAAGGGTCATAGTACATTAAGTAGTGTCAAGTATTGATGTTTAGCACACTATGACATGTGTAGGAGTGTAAGTTGCCAAGAAGAAGTCACCAAGTTCAAGTGGAAGCCAACTCAAGTCATTGGAAAAGCTAAACCAAGTATAAGGTATGGTTTTTGTATTTACATTGCATTTGATTTTTGTATATGTTGATTGCCATGTATGAGGTATGGTTCTAGCCATACAACATGTAAATCCTTGCTTGTGAGTATGCATGGTTGTAGCTATGTAATAATTGCCTTGGCCTTGTGCAAATATGATAATATGAGTAAGGTTTTGTTACTAGTTTCACAGAATGTTAGTTGAAATTTAATAATCATGCATTTTATGTGTTAGTTAGAATTATTTTCTACTGGGATTTCTTTGAAATCTCATTCTTTCCAATGACTAATAATAAGAGCAAGTTCCAAGGGCAAAGGAAAGGAGGTTCAAGAATGAAAGGCGAGGGCTTCCATGAAGATTCATATGTTGTATATGGTTATCTTGATGTGTATCTATGTGGCTTTTTGTGCTAAGTTTGAATAAATGTAAATTAAACCTCTACACCAAGTCATTTATGTGCTATGTGGTATGAATGGGTATGTTGTGATGTAAACTGGAATTGAGCATGCAAAATGGTATAAAAGGGGTCCAAAGCCCTTAATTGGGACAAAATGGGATAATTTGAGAAAATGGATTCCAATTGCCATGACATTTTGTATGCAAATAGATCTTTTTACAAGCTTTTTATACAGTCCTAGATTTCTTAATTTGGAGTTGTGTGTGAAAAGTTATGCATTTTACAAGTTCAGTCGAAAATTTGATAGCGAAAGTTCACCCCGCCGAAGTATGGAGTTCGCCGCTGCGAAGGTGGTTAGAAAGGCAAGTTTGGAGGAGTTTGCCGTAGCCTGTAGTGAACCTAGGTAGAGAGTAAATCCCATTTAAGTCAGAAAAGTTCACCGCGGTGAAATTTAAAGTTCACTGCAGCAAAACCCCTCAGTTTGGGCCAAGTGAACAGGGATTTTTCCAATCCTTTTCAACTTTGTTTGGGCATTACTTTGGTCCAAGGAGTATTTTTTTCCTTATAAGGGATTGAGAAAGCTTTAATTAGAGACCTAAACCACTTGGTTTAATTTTTTCTAGAATTAGTTGTGAATTTTCAAAGTTGGGCCAAAATTTCAAGCTTTCAAAAGAATAGTAACTCAAGTGGGTATTTTGGAATTCACCAAGATAACTAATTCTAGCTCACATAATAGACTTCAAGGGTCCTATTAAGGTCTCTAATGGATAATGAAGCTAGTAAAGAGAGGTGTTACAAAGTGTGTGAATGCAAAAGTGTCACTTGTCCTATTCTTATTAAATATGGAAGAGTGAGAGTGAATAGTGGTGCAAATGGTAATTGATGGCAAGATAAGTGGCATTTTTGGTACAAGTGGGCCCCACACTCAAGTAAAACACATGTGGACAGATTTTTAAGAGTCTCCAAGCCCAGTTTTTGTCCTCATTTTGTGCCAACACTAGAAAGGGAAGAGATGGATGTCGGTGATGAGCAGAGGAAAGAGAAAGCACAACATTCAAGTCAAATCTCAAGGTAAGATTGTGTTTTAGGCTTGAAATCTTCCTGAGAATATGTTTATAGCCTCTAATATCTCATCTAATCAGTTTAGTTTTCTCTCTAAGTTGTTGGTTAAATAGTTCGAAGATTGGTCTTGAATAAGGCTTGAGAGAGAAAATTAGAAAGAGCAATGAGTGGAAATAACAATTGTCTTAAATCAACTCTATGAATGATTTGCAACATGTTGATAGCAAGATTGTGTTGATTAGAGCTTGTTATGGAATTTTGGCATGAAATCTTCTTGTTTGCTGCAGATCCAAATTGATGATGCATGAATATAGATGTTTTCATGTTGATTGATAATTAGTAATTGGTCTAGAAGTGTGATTATGTATGTGTATAGAAAGAGAAGTTAGAAAATCACACTTTTGCCAATTTTATGACTTATTTCAATATGCAAGGGGAAGCCATGGAAGGAGTGTGGTTTTAATGCACTAGTAGAAAAATGTTAACCTAAATCACCCTTTTCAAACTGAACATAGAGGAAACAGTCTAAAAAATCTATCTGGTGGCAATTTTATAAATAAATAGTCAAATTTTAAATTTTTTAGACCTCACCCCAAAATGTGCTGTCTTTTAGACCACACCCCTAAAAGACAACACATTTTAGAACGCACCTAAAAAAGATGTTATAAAAAAAATTTGAACTCACACCACTGCTTGCTATCTCTTTGTCTTCTGAATCTTCTATTTCTCTTCACTCATACGGGTTCTAGACTGCCTTAGCTCATTCTCTTCAATCACTCACAGCTGTCTACCACTGTCACGAGATTCCTAACCAATTCGTCTCCTCCACTGTGATCCTAGTTCGAGAACCCCAGTTCATTGCTTGCCTCCGCCGTAACAGAGAATCCTAGTTCGAGAACCCCAGTCTGTCATAGCCGTAATTGTTTAGCCCGGCCTGTTTGTCACTTGAGGTTCCTTTTGAGAAGCCCATGCCAGCTCATTGCACTGCTGTGCGTTCTAGCCACTCTCTTCCATCTCCAATCCACCAATGTCTCACATTCCATTGCAGCTGCTTCGCTCGAGGTTCCTTTTTTTACCTTGGTTGATGAATAATTTTTTTTAATCTTGTTATTTTCCATGATTTTTGGGTTTTGTATTGAATTTTTCCATTGCCCATTCTAGTGTGCTTGACGTTGTGTCTGTCTCTGCCAACATAGAACACTTCGATTTTTCTAACAAAATAGAGCAATGTCTACTTCTCTATTTTGAATATCTTGAATATCACTTAATTTCACAAGCAAAATAATCCAAGGAAGATGGGTGTATGTGGAAAAGCATGCAATGCTAGAGTTATTTTCTTTATAATTTCTTCATGATTTGCAAACATTCACACACTTGCAGTTTCAACAAAATGTTGTGTCCTTTCAAGACCGGCCTCTAATGTCTCTTATTTCTTATTTTCCATTTAATTATATTCCATAACGTTTTTGGTTTCCTTTTAATGTATCTTAATTTGATGTCCTAAAAGGCTTTGGAAAGCTTTACCTTAGATTTTGATTGGGACTTTGTATGGGCAAAGTCCAACATTGGGTAGTATAGGCTGCTTGATGGGGTACCTAAGCCCTTGGCTCTCCCTCCCCAACATCTATTGTAGCACCTTCCTTAGCTTATTTCATTTTATATTAGAGACCAATTATGAACCACTTAGAGACCTTTAGAATTATTAGAATGGCCAAAGAAATGAATTAGAACATTTTAGATCGAATTACTATTCACTGGTCACTATTGACTGAAATTTTGGCCAACTTTGAAAATTCAGAACTAATTCTACAAAAATCGAAATTAAGTTGTTCAAGTCTCTAAATTAAGATTATTAAATTTCCTACAAGGTAAGAAATATCAATTAGTCCAAATTATTGACCAATTAATACAGTTTAATTCGTGAAAATCCACTTTTCATATGGTCATTTTTCAACTTTTCAGATTTTTTCCCTAACTTTGGAAAATCATAACATTCTGTCTATACATCCAATTTTGGAAAACTTTGGTTCATTTAAAAGCTTGGGATGTGTAGTATTTTTCTGAAAAATTTCAAACTATTTGGACCTCATTTTCCCTGTTTTACTTGCAACTCAAGTTTAGCCTTTGTTAAGGGCTTTAGACTCTTTTAAAGCTAGTTGCATGCTCACCTTTCTCTCTTTAATACATATAATACGTTTACATGATATTCTAGCATGCTTAGCCTATTTACACAGCACATATATCATGCTTCATAATGCATAAGCTTAACATACAATTTTCCCAAAATCCATGAAAACAACATGAAACCACATCCAACTTGAATAAGCATTCCCTTGCATTTGAAAATCACCCACCTTTACTCTTGTGGTTCCTTGCCTTTGTTCTTGGAAATTTGTCCTATAAGGTGTTATTTTGTGAGGGTGAGATTTCATGGTAATCTCCATAGAAGGATTACTATCAATGACATTAATATGCATAATTGTCACACATATCAATCAAGCCATGCACTCATGTGAAATGCTATCACTTAAAATGGAATTTGCACATAGTATGACATGTCATAACTATCAATACATGCACATTTTATAGCATATAAACATGGAAAAATTCATCAATAAAAACTATAAACAATATTAATGCAAAAGATAGTAATCTTGCTACCTTAACTCCTTAACTTGGCACTTAGCTTCTCAAGTGACCTCCCAACTTGCTTCTTGCACTTTGAGCTCTTTTTTTTGCAAATACCACTCCTACACATAATATAATGCATTTGGAATCAACATTAGGCAATTTCCAATGCATTATAACAACTAAAAGTCCATAAAACTCAATCTTGACAATTTCAATCCTTTAACTTCCAAATTTTCCAATTTTGATTCTAATGCTTCCAAATTTGTTTTCTCACTTCTACCCTACACAATTTTCCTTCTAAATCCATTGGAAGCATCAAAATAATCAAAAACTAACTCCTTCCCCCAAGAACAGAAGGAATCCGAAAATGCACAGAAAATTACAGCAAGTGTGGTTTTCACTTTCTATCATCACACACATGCATAAAATCATTCTTAGATCATATCCCAGTCATTTAACAACACAAAAACTTCCTTCCCTATGCATGATTGATCTGACCAAGTTTTACTACTGTAATTCATGTCTGATTGCATGATTTTATAGGAATTAACTGGTTTAAAATGCATGTTTTGATGTGAATCGTAGTAGTATGCATTTATGGATTTTATTTCTCATTAGGCATTGGTTGTTAATGTAAAAATATCTAATTGTGCATTATTTTAATTAATCCTCATAAGTGAGTTGAGATTAGATTTTACAAGAGCCTAAAATGATTTTTCAGGTCAAGGAGTCAAGAGGAAAATGCCTAAAGAGGGCTCAAATTTGAGGAAATAGTTGTGAACTGGTCAACTAAATGAAGCTGCGCGTTTTGGCTTTCAGGTCGCGACTTATAACTATTATGTCGCGACGCAAATGACTAATATGTCGCGACTTGAATGAAAGTATGTCGCGACCTAAATGCCTCTGAG